>OX387425.1:16263890-16530268 GCA_947563755.1 Lochmaea crataegi
GGCTTTTTGAGAAAACGTAGGGTCATATCTGGTCATATCTAAGGGTTGTCACAACAATTATTATCTATGCTGCGCTGATTTAGAGGAACATCGTAAAAAGTGCTACGATTCTCCTTCATGGGAATCATGGGTGCAATGAGATCGTGCCCAAGCGCAGCCTTGGAAGTAATGCTAGACCTTGATCCACCACATCTACATGTACGGAGTATCGCTCTGGAAAATGGCTAACTCAGGGTAGGTAAATCTTTGGAACCAGGCGATCTAACTGGACATCTTGAGATACTAAAGGCTGGTGCATGAAAATGCCCAAGGACTCTATGTCTGCGAACCAAGATTTCAAACTCACGCTAGACGTTGTTATCAACGAGCGTCAGTTAACACAAAACGAAATGACTCTAATCAGAGGAACTTACTTACTAAACTGACCAGTCGATTTTTCGTTCCAAATAACATCATTTCAATGATTCTTCAAATATTTGTTTTGTGAAGTTTTACCCATAAGGTAGATCTGTCAAACTTCGCGATTCTAAGATTGTTTCTGTTTGTGCTTTGAAAATATTGAGTCAAAATGCATTCATCTCCGTAGAATTGTCTTCCATTTCTTTTCGTTCCAAGATATTTCGTTTTGACTTATGCCAACATGATTGATTCAAGACCAAAACCCTCAGCAGGTAGTCGTTAATCGAGGTTATACAGTATATCCGATGCAGCAAAAGAAACATGATAAGTTGACCAGAACCTCAATATCCACAGTAAAAGACATTATCAATAAGCCAAAACATAAGCGAAAAAAACGAAGTGACGCCAATAAAACCAAATATGTTGACCATAAAAAGGATAATAATGTATACCGAGAACAAATTATACCAATATAGTATTGATGCATTTTTTTCCTAGCTAATTGATCTTTTAGGATTGCTCGGCTAAAATTTCAGCTCAATATCCACAGCTTTTTGGTTTGTACGGGTTTTTCAAGTTGATAGTTTTTTATCGAAAATTTGATTACACAATTTAAAGGTGAAATTTCAGTTTCTCCAAAAATTTGGTCGGAAAAAAAATCTCCCTTTTTTTCTTCAAGCCCAATTAGAATAATTAGGCTTGAAATTTCATAATAATGCTACACGTACCCGACTAACAGCCCCTGAGCTATTAATATGAAACGCGTTGGAAACAATGCTGAAAATCTAGGATGATTAGGTAAGGGTGAATTTAGGTTGAGGGTAAGAGAAGCAACAGGGATAACTTTAATACGCAACAAGGGTTCTATAAACTCGAATATATGTTGAAAGAGAGAGTGAGAGAGAGAGAGAGAGAAAGTTGGAAATTTTATTCCATTGCCATGTTGATTTTTGGTAGTAATAAATTACCTTACCTTGTTAAGGTTTCACTGCGTAGAATACAGTGTGGATCAACAAGTTGTGTACAAAAGATTGTGCAATTGTTAAATCATTCATAAAAATGAAAGATTGTAAATTATAAAAATTATTTTCACAACAATGGGATATTTTATTGAAGGAATTGCCAACAACAGGTGTTGATAAGGTAATCAAGGCTAGAACCTATTTTTTCTAGTATTATTCTATAAATAAATATGATAAAAATGCAGTACTTTGCAAGTCTTCTTATTTCAGTTTTCTCCTTCACCTTAGATTGTACGCAACATGTTTCTTTTTTATCAATTTTCACTCGTTTTTCAACTTCCCAAGCTTGGTTTTCACCTACTGACCTTATTCGCTATCCAATACTAAATTAAAATCACTTGTAAACATTACAATTGAACATTTTTTAATTAATGTTGTCCATTAATGACATTGCTTCAATCAGTGATTTACCCTCGTTCGCAACAAGCTTCGTTTTCAAGGTATGCGAATCTAAATCCTATGTGAAAAGGGCAAGGGTTAGGCAATATTACGTTCAAAATCGTACATTTTATCCGTATTATTTCGATTTTAAATTAAAAATGATATAAAATATTATGTTGCGAATGTAAAAATGGAAATATATAACTGACGAATATTTATATGGAAAGAATATTCCAGTTCTAATTGTTCAAAATGTTATGAATTTTATGAAAAAATACCTATTGAAAATACAAATACCATAACTGGATTGTTGCATATATTAACATCACGCTGTGTATTCTTGAAAGTTTTCTGCTATAATTGTGGCAATAAAAATTAAGAAATGCTCATGTTTTTACAAAACCCCGAAATAAATTGTTTTTCTATGGATACCTCATCAGAATCGCTTGAAAACGCAGAAAGAAAAAATTCATACTGGAAAATGAGTTTGGTTCTCCCTTTATACAAAAAAAAAACGAGAATGCGAAGATTGTGAAAATTACAGAGGAATCACGTTGATTGTCATAGTTATGGATTTTCAGGGAGATATATTGTAAAAAAGACTTAGGGGACAAATTACATCAACTCCGTCTGAAGCATAGAGTGGAGCCGGAGAAAACAGATGCTTACAATACCGCGTTTTTAAATTTAAAGATGTTATTGATTAAACTCTGCAAATAAATCAAAGTTTTTTTATACAAAAATATTTTTCGATTATGTTTGAAGCATAACTATGAAAATATTTAAATAAATGACATATTTGTACAAAATTAATCAGAAGGGTCACAAGTTTGTCTAAAAAAGTCTGAAACTGTTATTAATCAAAAATGACTAACAATAAGGGAAACCACTGAATTGATACAGAAACAAATCAATATTTTTGAGTATTCTTTTGCTTTTGTTGCAATATTTGTAGCATCTAAATATGGCAAAATACTTAATCGACCATCTGTCAAGTATTAGTTCTCACATAAATGTTTCACGTGTTTTCTTTGGAAAACTTATGCTCTTACGACTGATGGAAGTTAAGGTGTGGTTTGTTCGCATGTGAAGTTTTGTGCATTGAATGTGTATTTAAATAATGTTAAAATATGTCAAACACGTTGAAATTTTGTTGAGTTTATACGATTGGTGGAGGTTCCATTGAAGTTTGTTCTCTTTCTAGTTTTCTAAGCTAAGGTCCCGCCAAAGAATAAAACAAAAATTGAGTTCAAATTTTCCGAACTAATTATACTTATATCTTTTAAATGGGACTAGATAATGAGATGACCCCCTCTATATCAAGCAATATCCTAAAAGGCACATATTTTTACTTTTAAACAGTACCTTAAAATTTAAAATCACTAAACGGTGAGCGTAGCTAGACAACTTTAACTGGGATACTGTAGGGATTCAGGTATAAAGTCGCAATTGTCACAATTTTAATACCTAATCACTAGAAGTAATTAGTAATAAATACTTTAGAACATGTTTTAGTCAAATGCTCAAAGGTCCGGAGAATGTGGAGTCCATTCTATTGGTCCACTTGTACCAATCCAATTGTTTACAAACTGTTGGTTAACAGATTCTCTTGAGACGTTTCTCTAATGTTGATGAGCACCCTCTTGTTGAAAGTATACACTTAAGTATAAAATACCATCTTGTTCGAACTGGGGATAGAAAAAACATATCGGTATAGTTATTGCCTCGAACAGTATTCGTATTTTTCACGCGATATCGCACACCAAACATGAACCTTATGAGAATTTCCTTTATGTTGATGAAATTCTCTTGTTTTTTCTAATCCCCAAATCCAATTGTGTTTTTTAACTCGTCCATTTATATAAAATGCAGCCTCATCAGACATGATAATCCTATCATTTTGTCTGTACAAATCTGTTAAGTTTTCACACATAAACACTCTTTTAACATAGTCCTCATGGTTAATTTGACGTAAAACTTGAATATTGAAGGGTTTTAATTTGAAAACATTCAGAACTCTGAAACTTTTGTTTTGTTGATTTTCAAATTTCATGCTGTTTTTCAAATTGAAATTTTAAAAGATTAAACACTTCAGTTTGTTAGAATATAAAAGACAATTCAATAAAAGCAGTATTTTTGTGATTTGTCATATTAACGCCTAAGCCAGAAAATAATGAGATACTCTGTATTGTAGGCATATGCTTAATAATTTGACATTTTTCGTAGACTTAGTACAGCGATTATTATTTGGTTCAAGGTTTTGTAATTCTGTTTGTATTTACATTATTCACAATACAAGTAATTGACAATCCAATGGTTAATTGGCGTATCTTTAAAAATTCGATAACGTTCAATGTGCATCTGATTTTTGCACATGCAATAGCGGTGTCCCACGGGAACAATAAATTGTTGTGGGAGTTTACGGTGGAATGCGAAAGGATAGAATAGATTGTTTCGATTTTTGAGATATAATTTTTTTAGCAAACAGAAACGTGGAAAAAACATTAAAATTACACAATTTGAAAATAAATTGCCTAAACGCAACGATACATATTTCATCATTTAATTCTCTTCGAACCCGCCTGACAAAGTGTGAAGAGTACCATTAATGCATGGTTCTTTTAAGTAGGTTTTTCCATGCATTTGTCTTTTTTTTTTCGGGTCGAGATAGGAAACTCATGTTAGAATGGGTCCAGGACCCAAACAGTTTTGGACTCATCCCCAAGGGGATGCCTACCAACCAAACCCACCTCAAACTCCCCGTTATCCCTCGGAAACACTACCCTAACATACTTCGAGACGGGCGGTGGCCCCTCACACAGTCTCCCGTCACACCGTCGTCTTCTCCCTAACTATCGCTCCTACCTCTCATGCCATATCGAGTCCTTCTCTCCCCATAACCATGCCACCCACCTCCATCCATGGCTCCTCCCTCCTCAACATTATCTCCACCATGTTCTCCCAATACACCGCCTCCCATAGTTTCTTCTCCAACTTCTTCAGCACTTTCTCGTTTCTGCAGCATCATCCCCCACTTCACACCTCTCGTACAATCCAGTCTCTCTTTTCCCATTCTTGTGGAGGTGCCCTACTCTCGACCCATGTTCAGTGAGGAGTAGTTCACCTTCCCGAATTTCCGGTCCATCTAATCTCTCCTATTCCCAATCACTCCTTTTAGCGCGCTCTCATACTCCTCCCACCTTCTCTCCATTTCCTCCTCCATCCATTCCTGTACTTCCTCTCCAGTAGCACACCTCCAGCGTTTATTTCTGGCTCTAGCCACCACGTCCAATGAGTAGGACCTTACCAGCACCGCTACTGTCAGTCCACCCACTGTCCTGTACCTCTGCTCCACCCTCAGCAGTATCACTCTCTGCACCCGCAGGAGTATCCTAACCCTCGCATTCACCCCCGATCTTTCACCTCACAGCTCCGCACCGTACAGCATACTCTGCTCTACCGTCCTACCAATTACCCTCCTCTTCCACTCTCCCGGCCCTTTCACATTACACATCAATCTCCCCAGCCATGCTGGCCTCACTTTACCCTCCTCTGTGGTCTTTAATATATGAGTTTTGAAAGATAATTGGCTATCCAACCACACCCCTAGGTATTTCACAGACTCCTACATACGTATTCTCCTTCCCTTCACCATCACCCATCGTCTTGCTCCATCCCTTCACTATCAACCCCACTGTCCTATATTCCGCTACTTCCAGTCCGCACCGCTCTATCTTCTCCACAATCTTCCTACACATTATCTCCGCCTTTCTTTCTATCTCCGCCTCTTCCTTTGCCGTACATACCAGACACACATCGTCCGCTTACACCGTAATCTCACATCCCTCTTCACATACTATCCCACAAATCTCATCAAACACAACCTTCCAGAGCGTCGGTCCAAGAACCGAGCCCTGGGACACTCCAGCCTCCGTCTCATACATCCTCCCTCTAGAGTCTACTATCACACGCCCCGTTAGGTAGTCCTTAACCAGGTTAACCAGTCCCTGCCCCACTCCAAGCCTCAGTAACGCGCTCTACACTGCCCGTTTGCTGACACTGTTGAACGCGTTCCCGACATCGAAGAACACGAGTAGGCCAATTTCTTGTTTCTCCAGCTACCCTCCCCAGCCCTTTCCACCAAGCCCATCACCCTGCACAGTCCCGAGATGCATGATTTTCCCTTCGTAAACCAGTGCTGCTTCAACCTAAAACCCCCATTCCTACCAACTTCCTCCTCAATCCTATCCTTTATTATCTCCTCCATCAATTTACCCATATCACTCAGCAGGCTGATGGGCCTGTAGTCCCCAGCCCGCTTCCCCTTTCTACCTCCCTAGCCCTTTCCACCAAGCCCATCACCCTGCATAGTCCCGAGATGCATGATTTCCCCTTCGTAAACCAGTGCTGCTTCACCCTAAAACCCCCATTCCTACCAACTTCCTCCTCAATCCTATCCTTTATTATCTCCTCCATCAATTCACCCATATCACTCAGCAGGCTGATGGGCCTGTAGTCCCCAGCCCGCTTCCCCTTTCTACCTCCCTAGCCCTTTCCACCAAGCCCATCACCCTGCACAGTCCCGAGATGCATGATTTCCCCTCCGTAAACCAGTGCTGCTTCACCCTAAAACCCCCATTCCTACCAACTTCCTCCTCAATCCTATCCTTTATTATCTCCTCCATCAATTTACCCATATCACTCAGCAGGTTGATGGGCCTGTAGTCCCCATCCCGCTTACCCTTTCTATCCGCCTTCTTCAGCAGTATCACCCTGGCCACCTTCCCTCCTTCCGGAAACTCTTCCTCCCTCAGCACCCTGTTGAATAGTTTCCAGAAGTAATCCCCATTGTCATCTTCATCAGGCTCCTCAGACCCTCAGACCCCTCAGGCCATCTATACCTTGGGCTTTCCATACTTTAATGTTTCTCCCCCCTCCTCTAATTCCCACTTCTCTACCGGACTTATCCTCCTCATTTTCCCTACCCCCTAGTATCCTCGATTTCTCGAATTCTGCCCCCCCAATCCTCCTTCTCTCTCTGTGAACAATTTCCCTATAATCTCCTTCTCCCAATCTTCCTCCAGTACCTCGTTCCTATTTCCACCAATCCTCTTCACCGCTATCTAATACGCCTTTCCCCATGGATTGTTTTCCAATTCCCCCAGTAACTCTTCCCACTTCCCTCTTTTTTCCCACTCCACTCTACTCCCCAGTTCCTTCTTCTTCTCTTTGTCTTGGGATGTTTATCGTAACAATGTATATTTGGATTATTGTCATTATGGGCGAAATCAAGCGGCTAACCAGTAGGATAACCAGTATCAAAAGGGCATTTAAAGCAGAATATGTTTCGACGAAGTTTCTGCTACACACAGTTGTATACCTTCAGGAATAGGTTTCTCCTACATTTGCTGCTCTTTATTCGAATCTGGAAGAATATTCTGAGATCAAAACTCACCAAATTATCAAGAAATTCGCCGCAACACACGGAAGTTGTAAACTTTTCCATTAATCATGAATAATTCAAAGATATTTTCACAAAAAATATCTTCTTGAAAATACTGACTGACAATTTAAAAAACACATTTATTCCAAAATGAAGAGGGAGATAGTCCACTTTTCTGCCACATAATATTTCACCCTTGATACGTTACATTTAAATTGTCTCAGGGTTAGTGTAGTTCACGAAAAAAAAAAGAGAATTGCAGACCTTCTTAATATCGGCGGACTACCACGTGAACTGCCGTCAGCATATTTGATGTGCAAAACAATCTCGTTGAAAGGGGGAGTTACGTCGGCGTTGGCGTATTATTCTTGTGTGGAATTTTTTGCATCTGGAGCTACCGACATCGTCGATCCGGAGGCGCTCATCCTCCTGAATTTAATTTAGATATATATACTACCTCGAAAACCGCGACAAAAACAACGACGTTGTCAAATATGAAATATTCGAAGCTTATATTCACATTCTTTTCCGTCGTCGTTATTAATACTCTGGAAGTATAGTATTTGAGAGATTATACTCCAAAATTGATACTACCAAATCAAAATAAAACTGGTATTCGGATATTTACGTTTGACCTGCTCCCTTATTAGTTTGTACCATCTGGTGACCTAGGAGGCCACTCAATGGGACCTCTGCTTCCAATGCATTCATTTGGATATTTATTGTCCAGCCCTAACGACTACTGTCTAACGTGGAGGTGCTTCGTCTAACTGAAATTCAACAAGTTTCTATCTAGAGCTAGATTGCCATCGTCTTCCTGTTGATTCTCTTGTTCATCAACAATTAAGAGCTCAATAGTATTCTCCAGCATATCGAGGTATATTTCACAGTATAAATAATCTGGTATAAACAAGACACCAATCACAGAATGTCCCAATATCCTGTGAGACTGATAGACATTTTTGGTGCCTTCGGAATCAGTACGTGATATTTTAAACGTTTTTCGGGCATAAAACGCGTTGCCGCTTGACTAGTACCGGAAAACCTGAATTTTCTGCAACAATTAAATCGCATATAAGTGACTTAATTGAAGGTCTAAAACAAAGGAGTATAGCTATTTCTATAAGCTTATCCAGGGACGTCACAACTTTCCAAGAGAAAGTGAAGGCAATTTACCACTACTTTAAAAAAGTTAAAAGGCAAGAAAAAACATATCATTCAGTTGCCTTCTTCACAGAAAGCCAAGCTGCACTAAAGGCACTATTAAATTCAAATTAAAGCTAGTACTAGATTGAGTACTTGAAGAGCGTTGTAAGGTCACAGTATCCTGGGAACCAGAGCACGAGGATTATCAAGGCAACGAAAAGGCTGACGAAATAGCCAGACAAGGCTTATCAATGCCATTTATTGAACCCTTCAGCGGCGTGGTAAAATTCACAATAAACATGACTACAAAAAAGTGGGTGGTACAGAAATCTCTAGAATCTAGGAAATTTCACCAACACAGAGGCAGGCGAAATAGTTCATCAGAGGATATTTGCCGAAACTCACGGCAGACCTAATAAGCAAAGATAAGAAGACTGTCAAAGTCTTAGTAAGTATGTTAACAGAGCACTGAGAGCTCAATAGAAACGCAAATCTAATGGAGTGGACAGACGAAGCCATGGGCAGATTCTGTCACCTAGAGCAGAAAACTGCAAAGCACATCCTCGGCGATGCTGATTAGCAACATAAAAAGAGTCGAGCTGAAGAATGTAATTTACATTCAGAAAACCACAATAGATCTGGAAAGGTCCTAATGGAATGGACCAATTAGTCTGGTCATCGAATCCAATGTAAAGGGCTGCTCAAGATATGTAGGAAAACAATCATGACTCGACATCCATGAAAAGCATTGTAGCCGGAGATCAGACATGGGATTATGAGTTTGATATGCAAACCAATCAACTTCCAACTGAGCGGAAACAGAAAATAAGTTCAAAGATGAAATTTATGTAATGATAAGAATTTGCACTATCTAGGCCAAAAACTCCACAAATATTATCGATCAACCATCATTCTCAACTGATAGGGCTCCAGCAGATTTTTTTCTTTTTTACAGAACTGAAATTACCACATCGTAGAAAACAAAAAAGGAGTACTTAAGTCGATTCGTGAATAGGCGATTAAGAAATGTTTTGATGATTGCATTTCTGGTTGGCGTGAGTTTATTATTTCGAATAGTGTCTACTTTGAAGGCAGTACAATATGTTTGGATGAACCATGGTGGCTTTCCAATGCAACTCGGTGTCGCACAATGCAGTAGTGTGCTGATGTTTAATTTGAACCTACCTCAATTAAATCTGATATTTTAGGCTACTGAGTTGGTATCCGTTGCGCGAATTTCGGAAAATCAGTACTATCCAGAACGTCCAATTATGAGATGCGTTGTTGTAGTTGGAGAATTCAATGTCTAGCATTGTACCGCATGATGCGCTTTTGCACTATTATTCGGAAACAACCATTACACCACATTTTGTGTTTCATTCGGTACTGTTTTAAGATAGTTTTATTGTATCAAAACGAACCAAATATGCCACCATGTACGAAACTATGACAGCTGTATAATACGGTATTAAGCAGTCGCTTTGAGTAGATTTTAATGTCTACTTTTTTTTCTAAAATAATTGCTCTGTAATGTTATTTTGCCAAACGAAAATAGCAAGCTCCGTCAGACACATTATGACTTAATGAAAAATAATGAATGTTTTTTTTTCATACAAAACAGAACCGACATCGGCGGCTTCATTTGTAAATGACAACGTATTTTTCGAAGGAAAGTTTTTTAAGACAAATTCTTGCTATGTTTCAATCTCTCTCATTTAATTTAATTTTTTTTCATTCAAAAATGTCACTGGAATGTTTATGCAAAGTAAATCGATATACTTTTTATACAGTGAGATCATCAAGGCGCTTTTTAAAACTGTTTCAGAGTTTCAAGTGTGATGCTGTTTACCCCTAAATTGGCGCGTCGCACTCAGATTTCTTAGAGAGGCATGGCTTAGACGCGATTATTTTGGTGTAATTCTTGTATATGAGATTATAATAGTTATTTATGCATCAAGGGTACTGAGTAGATGATTATGCCCTGAGGGCGACAGTCTTACAAAGTCGCCCAAGGGTATATATCTATTAGTACCCGTGGTGCATACAAACTTTTATGTTATGCTGAAAATGGGCATTTGATCTCGACCAATCCATCATTGTTAATAAGGCCATCAGGAGAAGCACCTAGGAACGGATATTGAAGATGTACTTTTAATCCTGATATTTTAACACTCACATTATTTGTGCATTGAGCATAAGCATTAGGAGCAACTTCAAATTGTATTCCATGGGAAACGGCTAAGTTTCCAATTTCTTTGTTACTAATGATAGATTCAACAATATTTTGGTAAGAAATATCGTTCCTTACTTTACATACGCGACCAAAAAAAGATGCTGTAACACTTATTCTCCTATGGCGCCTCCACAGATCACATTGTATTTGTTGTTGTGTGGTTTGGTTCAATTGGTCTCTTTCTTTTATGGTTATTTCAAGTGACTTTAATCGAGGAATTGGTTGTATGGAGAGGAAACAACGAACAGAAATGGTCTAAGGATGATAGGTTTTTGTCAAAGTAACCATCTAATAATAAGAAATACGATGTGGAAACAAAAACTAGAAGATAAATATACCTTCGTAGTGGAAGAAAAAAAATGCAAAAAGTTTAATTGGTTACATAATTTATACACAAAACCTATCAAAAATGGTGAAAAAAGTAGAGACAAGAAAAGAGGCTGAGCTGGGAACAAACGATAGATTAGTAGTAACGGAATATGAAGCAAAAATAAGGAATACAGAAGAAGTAAGATTCAGTAGAATTGCAATAAGTAAATTAAGAAACACAGAAAAAAAATCTAAATATCAGGAAGAAACAGACAGGGAATTCGGAAAAATGATTAATGAAAACAACAAATGGACACTCGAAAAACGGTGGACAGTATTCAAACGAATAATACTTGAAAAAGCAGAGGATATATGTGGAAGAATTAATTTCAACAAACATTTAAAAAGGACTAAGTGGTGGAACAAAGAAATACAAACATTAATAAAAGAAAAGAAAACTTCATGGAAAAAATACCTTCAAGCAAAAACACAAGAAGATAAGGAAATATATAACGGTAAAAGAAGCATAGTCAAGGAAGCGGTTAAGAAAGCGAAAAGGGACTCTTGGAAAGAATTTGGAAGGAAGATGTCAGAAACACATGCATCAGATAATAGAAAATTTTGGACAGCAATAAAAAGTCTATGAGGATGTAAAGGAAAATATAGAAGAGCAATAAAAAATAAAAATAAAGAATTGGAGACCGAAATAAATCAAATACTAAAGACTTGGAAAGAACACTATGAAGAAAAATTTAGTAATAGGTCGAAGAAGAAAACATCAAATATAGTTGAAGAGGAATGGAATGAACATGCATACAATGCATTCCAAAGAGAAGAAATGGAAGTGGCTATAGAGAAACTTAAAATAGGAAAAGCCAGTGGGGAGGATGAAGTAGCGCCAGAGATGAAAAAGGAAAATAATGGCTGTGTCTCATATGCAGGGAAGCATGGGATACTGAAAAAATCCCCAAAGACTGGTAAAATAACCTTATACTGCCAATACATAAAAAAGGGGATCAGACACTGTGCAATAATTATAGACCAATATGTTTAGCCCAAACCAGCTTTAAAATATATACGAGAATAATAGAGATCCGATTAAGACGTTACATAGAAGCAAAATTAGAAGAGGAACAAGCAGCTATTAGACCAGGACGACAGGCGAATGACAATATATACATTTTAAGGGGGCTAATTGATAATACAATAGAAGCCGGAGAAGAAATGTATTTTTCTGTCCTCCGGCCGGAAAGCATCAACTTTCGGGCCTCCGCGCTAAACGAAGTTATCGCTTTCCGGCTCCGACGAACAGAAAAATAGTATACAAACCTCGGCCAGTAAGTAAGAAAGCCTCAGATTACATGTTTGTCGACCTCAGCTTCGCTTCGGTTGACAATTACATGAGATCTGAGACATTTTTTACTTTACTGGTCTTGGTCTGTAATATACTATAACATTTATAGACTTGAAGGCAGCTTTTGACACAGGGAAAAGAGAAAAAAATTAGGAGGTATTCGAAGACTTAGAGGTACCGTGAGCTCTAATTTATATAATTAAAAGCACTTACGAGACTGACAAAGTAAGAGTGCAGATAGGAGGTCAAAGATCGGAAGAGTTTTTAATGAAAAAAGGTATAAAACAAGGTGATAGCTTAAGCCCACTATTGTTTGTCATTATTATGGACAATATAGTGAAGGAAATAAAAAGACAAGGAGGAAATCTGGACATAATAATAGGGTCCAGAACCATGGTGCCGGTCAGATTAAGTAATCTACTGTATGCAGACGATATTGTTATTTATAGTAAAATCAAAAAATAAAATGCAGAAACTAATCAACGTATTGGCAAGAGAAATAGAAAATATGAAAGTGACAATAAATACAGAAAAAACCAAAGTAATTATAGTAAATGAAAAACAGCGAGAAGGGAGTAAGTACAAGTAATTGAAATGTAATCACAAAACATTAGAAAGAGTAACAACTTATAATTAGCTAGGAAGTATTATAACAGATGAAGGGAAAATAGATGCAGAACTTCATAACAGAGCAAATAAATCAACAAGATTATATTATTCCTTACATGGAACAATACTAAGCCATAAACACATTGATATGGGCACAAAGCTGGAAATCTACAACAAAATTACAGTACCAACTATAACTTATGCTAGTGAGAACTGGGTACTGCAGAAAAAGCAGGAAACGAAAATAAATGCAATGGAAATGAAACATTCAAGGAAAATAGCAGGTAAATCAAAATGGGACAAAGTAAGGAACGAAGAAATCAGAAGCATGCCTAATCAAGAACCAATAATATCAAAGATTAAAAATAAACAATTAAACTGATATGGCCACCTAGTAAGAATAAAGCAAGATAGAATTGCGAGAAAAGTTATGGAATTGGGAATATTGAGAAAAAGACAAAGAGGAAGACCCAGAAGGAAATGGATAGACCAGATTGAGGGAATTGGAAAGAACAAAGGAAAAACATTAGGAGAGATGAAAGCATTGGTCAGGGACATAAAGGAAAGGAAAAAATGGGTACAGGAAGAACTCCAATCCAACGCCTGAGAAGACATAAGGATGAGAGAAAGAAAGAGAAAGTGCCTTTAAAAATTGATTACATTTTTCCACAAGTCCGATCTGTTTGTTGACCTTATAAAAGATTTCTGACTTTTAAGAGGGATTATATTTCTTTGGTTGCTCAGAAAAAAGACTATTTTTAAGCTACTGACAAGGCCGCTGTAGTGTACAACCTGTTGGAAAAAACACATTTGGGGAAATTCCCTTTATAATTGCAAAATATTTGGGTTTGAATAACCCCGAAAAGTACATTGGTGATTGTTTACGTCGAACGTAGGCAACTCTTTTAGCAGAAGGTGAATCAAGTATGATTACGCTGAAGCGCCATGGTGGATGGAAGAGTACCACAGTTGCTGATGGATATTTAGAGGACACCATATCATCAAAAAATGAGGTTTCAAGGATGTTGGCAGGCGTACCATCTGGATCTCGCATTTCCTTACAGAAACTAGAGACCCAGACAATGAATCATGTGTCAACCTTTGCTGCAGGAAAATTAGCTATCAGCGGAACCTTCCAGAATTTACAATTCTATGTAAATACGACCAAATAATATATAAACGTAAATTTCTATTTTGTTAATAAAGAATAAATTATTAATCGAAAACTATTTTTTGCGCCTTAATGCCCGCACGGGCATAAAGTAATCCATTATGTAGATGGTATATTAGGTATAAAAATACAATAATGTACTGGTATGACGTAAATAATATAATTGACTGCCCACATTTTCTAGGTATGTTCAATTTTTGTGTACCTCGAATAAAGTCTAGAAATCCTATTACTTACCTACTTATTTAAATGTAAGTCGAACCAACATTCAGATGAATTTATTCCATTCGTAATTTAATTAACGCGATGAATTGTGAATTCGATTTATTTTCTTGTATTACTTTTTTAAAGGAAAGTAACTGTTCCTAATTAATTCCAATATTTCGAAATAATCATTAATATATTAGAATTTTCATAATTTTTCCACTAAATAGTGGAATCAATTAGAAACAGTCAAATTCGTTTAAAAATGTAATATGAGTAGATTCCACAAAGTAAGGGTCCAAACAGTAAATTATATTTTCTTGTAGTTTATAATGAATGTATTTTGTTATTAAGTTTTATCATTGGTTTGAATATTTCGTTTTTCCTGCTCTGTAATTGGGTTTTTCCCGTATAGCACTGTATCTATTAAATAAATGAATAAATAAGTTTTGAAACACCTGAATAATTCTGAAAATAATTTGTTTGGAAGAAAAAGCTGAAACAGGTCGATTTGTAAATCTAATTTCCCATTATTTCACATATAAAATTAATTTACACATGGGGGTATAGAAAGTAATTGTCCATTGTAAGTTTTCAAATTTATACACTTTATACATATTTATTAGATTTTTAGTCGACGTACTAAATATTCAGTCTTTAAAATATTATGCCGTCTCTGACTATCTTTATGAGAATAAATTCTCACGACAAAGTTAAAGTTAAGGAAGTATATTGCAAGGCAAGCTGGAGAAGTACGTTAAAATGCTATTTAGAGGAAGTTTAGTCTCACTTTTGGACTTGAAAAAAGTTCCGTACTATGTAACAAACACGGTATTAACACCATCCCAGAGCTTCGAAGCACTTGTTATTCAAGTTGACTATTTCTGTGTCTCATAAAACATTCTTCTGAAGTTTCACCATCTTAAAACATCTTTATGCGTACTTTTCAAGATATTACACACTATTTACTACTTACTTACTTTAAGAATGAACTTAAAATTTCCACTTAAACTTTTTAAGAAGACAGCTATCTTGTTTCAAAAATAGTTTTTTTTTTAGAAAAGTCTCTTAGTTTGTTTGCGAATGAAAGCAAAAGAAGGAATTTAAGGTGAAAAAGTACATGTAGGTATATTAATTTCACTTTAGTCAATATTATTATTTTTATGTAAGATGCCCCAGCCAAAACTCCTCGCAGGTTATGGTGCAATAATGTACCTTTTATTTTAATAGAATTGTCCAAAAATGTTTTTTTTAACTGAATTCTATTGTTACAGTGGAAATCACATTACATAATCTTTGTGTGGAAGATATCTACTCTAATTTAATATGAAGTTTTATTATTATTATATTATATTATATGGAAAGTGGTCACCATTCGTACGAAGGGCACATTCGTACAGTTTAGTATTAAAAAAAATAAACGGCACACAAACACGTCTTTGATTGTGTGCATAGACATACCGGCCACCATGTTACTAGCGGAGTATCGCGCCAGTCGCACTACGATGTATCAGCTGTGAATTTTTCACCTAAGTTTAGTTCGTAATTGTAAGTAGAATTGTTATGTTTTTGACAAAATGATGATGATTAATTAATGTTATCATTGTTTATTTTGAGCTTCAATTGTTATATTTCTTGAACTAAATTAAAGTTGTATTTTAATTTTGTGCATGGGGTGCATTCGTACAACCAGACAGGGGGCACATTCGTACGTGTACGAATGCTACCCGTTAGATTTTATTAACCACCAGTACATCAAAATTTTACTTGGACGAATCCGGCGTGTCTACTGTTTTAGAAACTCCTAAAATTTTGGCTCATTAATCACAGAAGCAAGTGGGACAATTGTATTTCCACGTGTGCACTACAAAGACCATTTAATTGAAGGTGCGCCTGAAGGAAGCCTCGGAGCTTCTAATAGAAGTGGGTGGATAAAAAATTCTGACATAGAAAGGATTGAAAAAAATAGAGCAGGAATGGAAAGCCAGAGCTAAAGCAGTGAAACGTAGTTTGAAGAAACGTAATTCAAGACAAAAGAAAAAGAAAGCTAAGAAAAAAGAAAGTGATGAAGATTCAGAGGAATCTGAAGGATCGCAATTAAGCTTCCGGGAGAGTTCAGCATCTCCAGTTGATATAGAAATGAGCGAAGAGACTGATGATCGTAGTATCAATAATAATTTATATGTGACACTAGAGAAAATCAAAGATAATTGTTATGTTTTGGTAAAGTTTGAAAAAAAGATATCTGTTGTTTATTACGTAGAAAAAGTTCTCAGTCATTATTCGGGCACAGAGCTGGAAATATCTTATCTTCGGAAGAAACCGCGATTATCATGGGCATTATTTTTCCCTGATATAGAATATATACACACTCTGTATATTAGCGATGATGCCAAGATCCTAAACCACGAGTGGGGCTGTCCAGCTAGAATGGCTAGACTTTTAACTTTTGCAGTTAATTTAAATAATTATAATGTGCAATAAGTTACAAAGTAACAACCAAATGTATAATTACTAAGTTTAAATTGTCAAAGACTGTACAATCTGGTACAAAATGATTGTAAAGATCCTATTTAGACTGATTGTAAAGCTTAGAATTATCAATAAGTAAACTAAGGATGAAAGATTTTATTTTTTGTTATTTTTCTAAAGAAAGATTTTTATTGACTATGAGTTGAGTCAAATATTATTAAGATAGTTATTTGATAAATAAATATGTTTATTATAATTAATAAAAATTTAACGACTTTAATAGGCTTTTTAATCACCCTGTATGATTCTACCCCATGGCGTACGAAAGTACCCCACCTACTGTACGAACGAACCCCGTACGTGGGGTACTTTCGTACGAATATCTTATCGTAGAAAAATGACTAGAATATATTTGTTACACTTAGGTACATAAACTAGATAAACTCGACAATTAATCATAAAGTAAAAAAATGTGTGAGCCTTCACGGGACGCCTGGCTGATGTGAAACATCGAAATTGTTTCAAATTTGTCAAAAATGTTGACCATTTTTCAAAAATTTTGACAATTTTCAACAATTATTGACCATTTTTGACAGTTTTTATAATTATTGACCATTTTTCGAAATTTTAAAAATTATTGACCATTTTTGACCATTTTTCAAAATATTTAACAATTATTGACTATTTTTGACCATTTTTCAAAATATTTAACAATTTTAAACAATTTTTAACGATTTTTAACAATTTTTAACAATTTTTAACAATTTTTAACAATTTTTAACAATTTTTAACAATTTTTAACAATTTTTAACAATTTTTAACAATTTTTAACAATTTTTAACAATTTTTAACAATTTTTAACAATTTTTAACAATTTTTAACAATTTTTAACAATTTAAGACAATTTTTGAAAAATTTTGAGCATTTTTGACAGGGTCTATTTTGACCATATTTCAAAATTTTTTGACAATTTTTTAGAAACAATAACAATTTTTGACAATTATCAACTATTTTTCAAAATGTTGACAATTTTTAATAATAATTGTCGATTTTGACAGTATTTGACAATTTATGATAGTTTTTAACATTTATTTGCCATTTTTGACAATTTTTCAAAATTATAGACCATTTTTGATAGTTTTTGACAATTATCGACTATTTTTCAAAATTTTAACAATTATTTACGAATTTTGATAATAATTGTACATTTTTGACAGTTTTTGAAAATAATTGACAATTTTTAACCATTTTTGATAGTTTTTGACCCTTTTTGACCATTTTTGACAATTTTTCAAAATTTTTGAATGTTTTTCAAAATTATTGACCTTTTCCAAGTACGTCATCGAGACGAATTTCTGTCACTCGACAACCTTCACACCAAATTATAATATAATCTTAAACAGAATAATACAACTCGATAAAACTCATAACAATTGCTTTTTTGAACTTTTAAATTATTAAAGTATCGAACTAATACACTCTAGTTCACAAATTTACCGAAACCAATAAACTTTTGTTCTCAATTTATATTTAAATCAGTGAAACAAGCTATTTCCATCCATTTTTCTGAAGGCTGTCCGTGATCAGCTGACAACATGGTGCGGGATGACGTCACTTGGAAACGCTCTATTGACCATTTTTGATAGTTTTTGACAATTATCGACCATTTTTCAAAATTTTAACAATTATTGACCAATTTTGACAATATTTGCCCATTTTTGACAGTTTTTTAAAATAATTGACAATTTTTAACCATTTTCAATAGTTTTTGACCATTTTTGATAATTATTGACAATTGTTGACAATTATGGACCATTTTCCCAAATTTTTGACCATTTTTGACAATTATTGGCCGTTTTTGACCATATCTCAAAAACTTTAACAATTTTTGACAATTATCAACTATTTTTTTAAAATTTTGATAATTTTCAACAATAATTGTCCTTTTTGGCAATGTTTGACCATTTTTGATAGTTTTTGACAATAATTGGCCATTTTTGACAATTTTTCAAAATTTTTGATTATTTTTTCAAAAATTTTAACCATTTTTTCAAAAAAATTTGGCCATTATTTTTGATAGTTTTTGACAATTATCAACCATTTTTCGAAATTTTTGACAATTATTGACCAACTTCGACGATAATTGTTCATTTTGACAGTTTTTGACAATTTTTGACAATATTTGAAAGCTTTCGACCATTTCTCAAAAAAAATTTGAAATTTTTTACAATTGACCATTTTTTTAAATATTTAACAATTTTTGATTGGTTTTGACAATTATTATTGACCGTCTTTGACAATTATTGACCATTTTTTCAAAATTTTCACAAATATTGACCATTTTTGATAGTTTTTGATAAATTTGGACCATATTTCAAAATTTTTGAAAATTTTTCAGAAGATTTATTTGACAAAATAATTCTGAAATTGAAATTAGTAAACAAAACTTAAAATTTATAATATATTTTATTGCAAAAACATTTCTCAATAATTACAATAGTTAATTCCTTAAAAAAATTAAAAGACTAAAGGTTGTTTTATAATTTATTCACGTTCATAACTAAATAATAAATCAAAATTGAATCATTATATATTTTATTGGCTCCGGAACTCTTTATCATATATACATAAACAATTCTCAATAATATTCAAGTGATTTTTCTTAATAATTATCTTAACCCAATATCATTATTCCTACCCATAAAGCAAAATTTAATGGCTAGGGCAGGTACAACTCTGTGTAGAATCGACCGCCTGCTAATAACTCAAGTGGTTGGTGATGACCTCCTCAAATTTCTAATCGTACTTTACCCACATTTTAAAGCAAATAAACCAGCTTTATGTTTATAAAAGAGAAGAATACATTTTTTCACAACATAACAAATATGCTCCAGCAAGCTTGTAGTGGTTTCCCGTCCAACAAAAAAATTATAATCTAGTAGTTTATTCATAAAACTGTAATTTTTTATCTCCATAATGTAACGTTCATGTCAGTCCGTGAGCTGTTAAAATTGAAAAAAAGAGGTGGAAAAACTGTTGAAACCCTTTTTATGCATAATTCTGGATGCGAATAAAATCTGCATAAAGCAGAAGGGTGGAATACGGAGGAGACTTTCATTATACTTATGACATCGTTGGAATTACAAAAATAAACTGTTTTACATTGCTAATTTGACTTTACTCCTATAAGAAGTGAAAAATATAGGTTAAACAAAGTGGTATGCCGAGAGAGAATTGGAAATCAAATTTGGGGCAGGAAAATGGCAGTAAAAACTTTATTGTGATAAAGAAGGGTAAAATGTAAAATGTGTGTGTGTGCAGCACGTACCGGTAGCTCAAATACGAAGGGACGCCGACCATTTGTTGCAGGTGGTCTAATATAACAATGTCTGTCGACCGTTTTGTAAACCTTTTATAAAATTCCTTTTCGGGGAAAAATTCAACTGAATAAAAATACGGAAGTAGGCATTTGAGCACTTATAGATTTTTACGGGAAATAAGAAATTAAAATGTCAACCTTTTATCACTAAACAGACCACATACATAACACACAAACTCTTTATGGATTATTTTATCCTTAAATAAAGATGAGTGCAGCAGATAACACTAGCAGCCGTCGTACTGTTTATTGATGGTTTTAAATTGACTTATAAGTATTATAACTCGACAAACTCACCTTGGCACTTTAACATCAGATGCGCACAGAAACAACTCGTGGATAAGCGTAAAAATCAATAGCACTGAGAAACACTCCAACAATATTCAAACCGAAACTATTATTTTTGTTCGGAAACTACTCGAAGAAGATTCATATCTAGATATTTGTATTCATCGACAAATGGGAATGTGCATTCGTTCCTAGAATGAGTCCTGGACTGAAACATGTCAGCGCAGACTTTTCCAGAGAAACACTAAAGCCCTTAAGACAAACAAAACTTTCTTCTCAACAGTGAAAGAAGTTTATAGAATACTTGCTTTTACCCGGAGTTTCGCGCTCGCTGATGACATTAAATACGTGATAAAACCATCGAAAATTCAATAACTTCAATGACATTAAGAAAACTGAAAAACATGCATCAAGATACCTAACTTTGAAAGATAAATAATGTCGGGAGGCAGCGCTGAAATGCCGGACGACTATATAAAACTAATTATTAATCCCTCGGGGGATCAGCATTCCTTTTTCAGGATGAAAGGTATTCTACGTCCTCTTCTAACAATTTGTGTACAAAATTTTATGATTATTTGTTGAGTAGTTGATACGTGAAAGCGTAACTAACAAACAAATTCGTATTAACAATGTTAGTGAGCATTTTCCGAACCCATGGAACAACCGAAATAATTTATTTGGAACAATATACCAGAAATTATATATTTCCTACAAACCAGTTAGTTATTGCTAACGAAGTTTGTTTTATTAACAGAATTCTGCATCGACAATCTCCAGTTTTGGATCTAAAATATTTCACCCAACCGGCCAGTGTGCCAGAGTTCAAGCGTCGTCGAGCCGTAAGATCATTCATTCAGTAAAGTGAATAAAACGTAGTAGCTACATAGTAGAATCTAAGGCTGAGTGATAGCGACAACTAAAATCGACGTGAATAAGTAGATGCTATCACTAGGTAGTTACTACTATTCGAAGTTAAGTGGTAACCGGAAAAACAGTAGATACAACTACGCAGTAGTTATAACTAGAGTGTTTTTGTTTGTTTTGTTGTTGTTGTACGTGTTTTTTACGAGCTGCTGACACTCACAACGTGTAGCTTTGGGTATTCGTTGAGTTTGTAATCTAGCAACATGTCGTCTTCAGAGAGTGATGATGAATTCGATAAGAGGAATGTGGATCGAGATTTGTTTGTTAAATTAATCAGCGAACACACAGTGCTACTGGGCAAATATCGCGTTCCAGCAGTCGTCCACCAGAAAAAGAATGCGTGGGAAATAAAATGTTGTACCTGAAAGCAGGAATTAAAAAGAAAATAGATACTAATACTTCAAGTAACAAGAAAATAAAATTAAAAGAGTGCGAGAAACAATTTTTGGCGTTATTAGGTGGCGAAGATCATAATCCTGTTTTTACTAAAATACCTGGTTGTGTGACAGTTGGAACAGTATAATCAAAAAGAGATACCAGTAGTGAAGTGTAACGTTAATTTCGTTCACTTTACTTCCCTCGATTGAATTAATAAATTATCGTATGGGCGGCGAATAGCCAGTCCTTTCTCATACCCAACACCGAGAAATGTTTCAAGGCTGAATATATTTACTGTCGACGAGAGTCGAAATCAACGTTTCTATGCGCGCTGATCGAGGTCCGTCTGTCGGGGAAATAGTCACGTCCATTTTGAAATTCCCACTTCGATCTCGTGTCTCTTCTTCTACCAATTATAAATCAAATATGAATCAAGAATTCACTACTGAAAGGTAAATTCCTTTCCTGGTCAAAGCGTATGAGCGTGACACGAACATGAGACGTAAGTCGGTTGTCGTTCACATGATTTCGTGTATTTAAACAAGTGGCAAAGGGGTTTCGTTCTTCTTTCCGGCGAACATGTGCTATTGAAGCCTTTCTGGCTTATCTTATCTTATCTTAGAAGTGCATTCATTTGAGTGGTAAGTCATTTCGCTTAAATGTATAACTAACTCTCCTTTCTTAATAGCTTCTACCTTCCTATCTTTATTATGTAGCAATGTCATTCCTGTGCCAGGAATAATATATATCGATATGAATTTGTTTTTTTTTCTTTCAGTTTTTTTCTATTATCTTTGAATATATTTCAAACCTATTTAAAAATATAGACATATTTAAAATATGTATGTATTTACCGGTGCAGAATCGGTTATTCGATTTTATCGTTTTCATTTATTTATTTCATTTATTGCTTTCTTTGAGTATTTCTTTTATCTAAAAAAATACAGGATGTATGAACCACGTTGTCAAATAATTTTCTTCAACATTAAATGTTATCTGTACTGTAATATCATACTTCAATACTACAGGCATCCTGGATTTTAGTTAAATTGGAAAATTGTTCCTGATACTATATTTGTTCACCAGCACTTTACCTGGGACACTTTACCTGGAGCACTTTACCTGGAGCACTTTACCTGGGACACTTTACCTGGAGCACTTTACCTGGAGCACTTTACCTGGGACAGTTTACCTGGGACACTTTACCTGGGACACTTTACCTGGAATACTTTACCTGGAATACTTTACCTGGAATACTTTATCCGGGACTTCAAGTTTTCCGACAACTTCTCTACAAGTGTATCTACAACTACAACAAGAACAGGAAAGTACAATAGTTCTTGCTCTCCAACACAACATATGTCGTCATCCAATAACTAGTCAATTTTTTTTATTTTTTTTATTTCATATTTTTTTTGAAAATATACAACTTGTAAATTTAATAACGTTGTTCATATAGTTTTTTTCCCTTCCAATCTTCCAGGATTTGTCGCTATAATGCAGATGTGAATAACAAATAGGCTAGTATTATTCAGAGTGGCGCCCACTTACCTTTCCTAATTTTCATAATTTATCTTTATTTCACCTTAAATAAATTTCAAGTAGAATTATCCGAGAACCGGTAAGACTACTCTCTGAATTTGTACTAGTTTGGTCTCAGAATATACACCTGAGGTGCTCTCTAAACTGAGTAGCCGTAACAGAAGACACCCATACTTCTGCATCCCCAACTGAAGGGAGTACTGAAATGAATGCATATGAACCACCTGGCTATAAACGACCTAAAGTGAACCTTCTGACTCCTTATGAAACCTACGAAACACGAGATTTGTCCACAATTCAGCTACAGAGACTCGTCCTCTTACAGCAGTTACAGTTGCAGAAACTAAAAATGAAAAAATAACAAGAAAAACTTGATCTACTTGAAAAGAAGAACACCAGGGACACTGAAATATAGACAGATGCCGTTCTGATTTTAGTTATTACATAAACTTGTTATTTTCTACATGTACAAATAATGTATCGTCTGGCTTTTTTCTAATAAATTAAACATAATTTTTACCGTTTTTAGGAAGCTTTGGTCTGCTTGTAAAATAAGTATGTAAGTAGGTGTTTGATTCAATTTTATATAGAAATTACCTATTAATATTTTTACGGAAAGGAAGTTTGATATCGCACTAAATATGATACTTTGAACAACGATTTGTAATTAAAAATATTAACGGAGTTTGATATTTGGTCAATGGTTTGACAGTAAAAGGTGAAATTCTATCTTTTATTTATTTTAAACTTAAATATTCATTAACATCTCCTCTCGTTTTTGTTCACCACGGCACTTTGTTGCAATGTTTTCGTGTACAACACCACCACCTTCCGCGTCAAAGTCGTTGTCATCTGCTTCTTCTAGTTGCTCAAAATGAAATTGGTCATTAATATGTTTGGCGACATTGTGGAGCACTGCACAGCTTGTTATCAGCTTAGGTACTTTTGCTAGGGACATGCGCATACAGTTCTGTAAACAAGGTAACCATTGTTTTAACTGACCAAATACTCGTTCAATTATAACTCATTCTGAGGCGTGTTTGCGGTTAAATGTACGTTCTCTCCTGTTTCCAGGTGTCTTAAAAGGCGTAATCAGCCAAGGAGCTATACCGTAACCGGAATCACCAAGTAAACAAGCCGTACCGTCGTACCGCGAGAGTTTCATCATCAAGTTCACATTTCCTGCACATAGGTTATTTAACTTTGCTCATTTTGTGCAGATGATTCCTCAGTATGCAGTGTCCAGTCACCAGGTCGGTAACGTCTTCAAATGTCTCTTACCCAGTTTAAATAACCTGGTTGAGAGTTCCTTGTCTACCTTGTTCAGTAAACTCTTTGTATGGAGGTGCCCTTGTGTCAACCTCCATTTGAGTTGGTGTTCCCTATCTAGCCAGTTCCCGATTTCCCCTCCTATGCAATCTTTTGTGATTTCACAAAACGGTTCCGGATCTATGAAGTCTCCTTTAGAATCTTCTTTATCTGCCATCCCCTCATGTGCCAGCACCCATATTAGAGACATTTTGTTGTCTCTTGCCAGCCTGTTGAGGGATTCTTTGCAGTTTTTCACCAGTCTAGACTTAGTTGTTGGAATTCTGATTCTTAAGCAGAGCCTGCCTGTCAGTGAATATTTTAATTTTTTGTCCGGTATATCCTCTTCTGATGTTTTCATTAATACAGGCTACAGCGGCAATCGTCTCTGCTTGAAACACAGTCGTATGTCGACCAAGACTAAATAAAATTCTCTTTTTAGGTCCTTTCATACCAGCACTAGTGCCTAGGTTTGTTTTGGAGCCATCGGTGAACCAGATGATTTCTCCAGAATTACCTGAGTGCATCACCTGTTCCCTAGATGGGATTGACTCACCCAATGAATATTCTCAGATAAGATCATTTTCTATCATCCTTTGGGCAGTGTCCGCCAATTTTTCGTTCGCACTTTTCCCAAGTGCCAGGGAAAGTTTGTCGACATATATACAATACTAGATAATATTCAAAAAATAAATTTCTTTCATCGTTATTCCAAAATTTCAATGCAGTTTCATATAAGAGATAATATATTTGTTATTCATCTATTCATTAGTTATTCATCTGCTGTATATTTTGTGAACTTTATACATCCGTATAAAAGTTTGTTGCTCCTATTCATATTGATAGGATGATTATTGGTCCATGATTTGTGACCGAGAACATGATTGGATTTTAGAAATATCGAGTTCGATCTCGATCCTATTATTTTATAGAGGTCATGGACCATGATGAATTATGCATTTATTGATTGTAGCGACAGCAATAAAGCAGAGGAAATGAAAATTAAAGTAAAGACTATTTGATAGTAGCACAAATTGTAAATTTAATTAGTGGTAAACGAGAATGGGATGTTAATGTAACCATATCAGTTTTTATTGGTAAATTGTTTATGTAAAGACGAGATATAATAATAATAAAAATAATAATAAAGGTCCGTATTAACAAAATCTTCATAGTTACAAGAAAATATCAATAAAATTAACAGTCGGGCGAGATTCAAACCACCCACTTGTGAAAGCGGGTGTTTGTTCTACCACCTAACCCTTTAATAATATGTCGATGCTCGCATCTTATGTACAAAAAAAAGAGTAAACTATTTGAAATAATCAATAAAGGTAACGATGAAGGGTAAATTAATAACCTGTGTGAACAATTAAAAAAAAGATTAATTAGTCTTAGTAGTTAAAAATGTACGTAGTTTCAACTTAAATGATTGCAATGATTTTGAAGCTCCAACAGAAACTGGCAAGTTATTATAAATATTTGTAATACTATAACTTAAAGAACGCTTGAGATGTAGTGGAGGAGTGAGTGTACCCTTAAAACGGATATTCAAATTATGTACATCAGTTTTGAATTTCACTTTCCTGGCAAGGTAAACAGGAAATAAACTAGAAATAAGTTTATAAAATAAGCAACCGGAATGTAACAATCTTCGTTGCTTCATTTTTAACCACCCTAATTCACCATGGAATTTACTAATATGATCATACTTTCTCGCTCCATACATAAACCTCACACAACTGTTTTGCAATTTTTGTATCCTATCTTCATCAAATTTAATTATATTTGAATTGTATAAAACGTACAGTAATTGAATGTTGATAAAACTAAAGCTTCCGATAGCACTGTTTTTAACCTACTTGTTAACATATATGTTTGATTTGATGAATTTGTATATGCCTTTTGTAAATTTTTAGAAACCTGCTTTGTAAAACGAAGATCTTGGTCTAAAATTATGCCCAGATCCCTAGCTTGTTCCTCTATTCTGATATGCTGCATGTTAATTGAAATACTTGAATTCAACAATTTAGAGAATACCTTTACTCGATCAATTTTTTTCCCAAATAAAATTGCAGTTGACTTAATAGAGTTGAGAGGTAGGCACTGGTCAACAGAAGCTTCATTCAAATTACTAAGAACATAATTAATTGCTGCCATAGCCTGGTCAAGCTCTTCTGGATAAAAAGACAGATAAACTTGAGCATCGTCGGCATAGAAATGTTGCCTACAGGATAAGAAAGTTTTGAGAAAATTAGAAATACATGAATGAAAAATATAGGGCCCAAAATTGAGCCTTGTGGAACACCTTTGGAATTATATAAAAAAGAAGACAATTTTCCACCATATTCTACTGCTTGTACTCGATGACTGATATAGTCTTGAAGTACTACTACTACTAGTAATTTAGTCAGGCGAACCTTGGCTGAGAAAAGCTCAAGCCAAGGTTCCGGCACTGAGGCGACTGGCGGGCCCATTGTGTCATTCCTGCTACTTATGCATCCATGAAGCCGAGACCCTCGATGAAGGACTCAATCCTCTTCAGTGGATGCCTGCTTATATCCCCAGGGGCCATAACAGGGACTCCGAAGATTCGCCTGCGCAGCACAGCCCAATGTGGACATACGAGGAGAAAATGCTCCGACGTTTCGTCAGCCATGCCGCAACCCCTACATAGGGGACTTTCCTCTAAACCTAGGTCACAGAGGTGTTTCCTCAGACAGTAGTGCCCTGTTAGGAGTCCTGCTAACCTTCTCAACCTACTCCTTGGAAGTTCTAGAGCAGCTCTAGCATGTCCATCAATCCATCCCCTCAATAGGAGCTTGGACTGCCTGAGACCCTGTAGAGCCCTCCAGTGAGCGAGGTGTTGGTTTCTCAACCAGTTCCTCATCTCCTTACAGATTGTTTGTTTTGTGGGGCCCAAGGTCGGGCCCTGGTCGTTAAAAGGGGTAGCCGCCCCTTCCACAGCCAGCGCGTCCGCCCCTTCATTGCCTTCAAAACCAGAGTGGGCCTTGAAGTAGTAGAGCAGCATCATTTGAAAAATTGTAATGCTGTGAAGAGTTCGTGGTTAATGGTATCAAACGCTTTAGTGTAGTCTAACAGTACCAGCATAGTAAGTTCATCACTCACTGAATGAATGTCATCAATTATTGATAGTAACGTTGTTCAGCAGCTGTGCTCTTTTTTAAAATCTTACTGATTATCTGGAATTAACTTAAACTTTTCTATAAACGTATTCATTTGTAATTGTATTACTTTTCCAAAAAATTTTGACATGGTAGGAAGAATACTGATAGGTCTCAAGTCGTTAAGGGATGATGGATTCGAAACTTTGGGTAAGGGGATAACTATAGCTTTTTTCCAAGCTGCAAGAAATACTGAATTGTTCAAACAAAAATTAATCACATGGGTTAGGAAAGGTAAAATGAATGAAATTCATGGAATAGAGGGTTAATATATTAATATCATCCAAGCCAGTTGCTTTACTCTTGAATTCAACAATAATGTCTAAGATATCTTTTTCGGTAACAGTTTCAAAATGCTTTGATAAGTATTAACAATTGTGACTGAATGGTTTGTAAATGGTGAAAGTTGAATAATAATGCTCTCCATTATTACCGTTTTTGGTTTTATGAACATTCTGTGAGAATAAAAGCGTTCATATAGGTTTTTAAAAAACACTTCTTATTTGAAAAGATAAACCAAATCTTGTCGAATGAAAAATATCCAAAATTTTTGAAAAACGTATGATAGGATTTAAGAAGGAAAATGTCACCGATTTTTCAACCACGTTGAGGAGCTGTATGGAACAACTTTGGACTACACAGAGTATTTAACGTGGACGAAGCTGGCCTTTCTGTTGTTCCAAGTAGATTGCCCAAAATTATTGCAAGGAAAGGAAAACGCCAGGTGGCCTCGATAACATCGGCTGAGCGGGGTTCGTTAGTAACTGTAGATGCAGCAATAAGTGCAAGAGGACAATTTATTCCTCCAATGCTTGTATTTCCGAGAAAAAACAGAAACGACCAGCTCATGCGTGGTGCACCGCCTGGATCTATCTGTGCAGTTCACCCCAGTGGCTGGATTCAGCAAAATATATTTACCATGTGGTTCAACCACTTCATTCAGTTTGTTAAGCCAACTGAAGAGTTTCCAGTGCTGCTTGTATTGGATGGACATTAGAGCCATACAAGAAATTTGGATATAATGAATATAGCAAGGGAAAACCATGTTTACAACATATCACTTCCTCCACAATAGACTCATAAACTTCAGCCTCTTAACAAGACTTTTATGGAGCCACTTAAATCCTACTACAGTGAAGAAATAAGGGCTTGGTTAAGGATAAATAACAGAGCAGTAACACAATTTGATCTGGCTGAATTGCTTGGCAATGCTCTGTTGAAGTGCCAGACAACGAGGTTAGCTGTAAATAGCTTCAGAGTGACGGGAATCAGTCCACTAAATAAACATGTTTTTACGGAGGCTGACTTTATTGCCAAAATAATTGAATCCGGAAAATCAAGTAGTTCAGGCTCAGAAACTCAGCTGCAAGAAGCACAATCTCGTTCAACCATTACTGATGTTGATGGTTCAAAAGATCTAGATTCCCAACCAGACCGTTCCAAATATCTGGATTTCCAATCAGGGTGTTCAAAAACTATATTCGATATTTAACCGGTTCCACTGGTTAAGAAGCGAGTAACTACAAGAGGAAGAAAGCCTTCCGAATCACAAGTTATAACTTAATCCCCCCATAAAACAGAACTAGAAATATCAATCGAAAAATTAAACAAAACAAAAAATGGAAAGGGAAAGAGGAAATTAGTTGTAGTAGAATCCAGCGAAAGACGAAAGAAGGTCACAAAAAGAACAGGAGAACAATCAAGCTCGGAAAAGGATGTAGAACAGGAATTTGCACCTGCAGATGATGATCTTGACATGGACCAAATTGGACAGTTTGTCCCAGAAAACAACGACGCAACATGTTTATTTTGTGAGTGCTTTTCTCAAGACAGCAGGGGAGATCTTTGGGTACAGTAACTTATGTGTCGTTTATGGGCACATGAACAGTGCTCCGTGACTGAGAAGGATGCCTACGTGTGCGATTTTTGTCAGCAGTTAGTAACACCTTTTATGAAGTTTATTTTTTTACCTATAGGATTGTTTTTCATTAATTTTTTTTTGAGTATGTAGATATCTATCCATTTTTGGTTATGTTATTGGAGGCCCATATTCCACACCCTCTGACCAAATATCAGAAATATGCACTGTTTTGTGTTATTCTTTATCATAAATATATTATACGTTTTTGAGAAAAGTTAACGTTGGAATTTATTCACTGGGTCTTTACAATGTCCATAAACCTTTTTACATATAATCATAATGAAAAAATAAAAAAGTTATTTCAAAAAAATAAAAATGGGGGCCCATATTTGGACCATCTCCTCTACCAAGAAGGAATAGGATAGGCTTGGAATGAATGCCATTCAGTAGTATGAATGGCTTTAAGACAATAGAAGGAACTGGGATAGGCAAGAACCAAACACTCTGAAAACTTAGGAAACCCCCAAGTATCTTTCAAGTGGAGATTCGAGTCGATAAGAATGTGTGTCCAGTTCAATATTGATACTTTCCTATGGGGACTTCTAGAGGATAAAGTATATTCCACGGTGAATTGGAAAAGTTGAAGCGAACCTATGTATGCTGTTTTGGTGAGAACGGAGGACATACTGTTTCATTTATAAAAAGATAGTACGAAATAAATGATATGATTTTCTGAAAATTGAATGATGTAATATGAGTAGTTTCCACAAAGTAAGGGTCCAAACAGTAAATTCAATGATAATTGATTATTTTTTTAGTTATTGCTATGGTAATATGTCTCGAAAAAGATAACTAACTATTTCTGACACGCTGTATTTTCATGCAAAAAAAACACCAAATAAAAGTTCCGGTTTTGTCAACCAATTTTTGTATTTAAAGTTGTTTTAATTCTATCAAACTGGAAGGGCGGTGACATTTATAATCAATACCCTGGTACAATAAATCCAATCCAAACATAGCACAACAAAATGAGTTGTTTTTTGTTTCGAAATTCAAACAAATATCGTGGTATTTTATGAGAAAAAAATTATTTTGTCAATGTTAATAAATTTTAGTCAAAGATGTTCTGCTCCAAGGGCTGGAAATAGAAAAACAACCCTTGTACACTTGTCTCATGATAAATTGTTTCCTTTTCAGTAGTGCTAAAAAGTCGCGGATAATTCAGGACTCATCGCTTCAATCTATAGCATAATGAAAAACAGAATCCATTTAGGACACTCAAACAAAAACGGCTATCATACGCATACATGTGGAGGAAAAAACATTAATTTATACAGCACGAATAGATACACCATTGAAAAAAATTCTACCCTACTATGGACACTTATTGGAAAATTTTGTTATGAATATTTCATATAAATGAATACCAATATCTATTATATTTGTGTCAGTATCCAGGAAAATAAAAGTACCTAATATTAAAAGGTTATGATATCTCACAATCACTTAGCTTTCATCTTACGACAAATTTCGGTAAGTATATGGGTTATTTTGAGAGATCAATAAAAATAGTAGATGTCTATAAGGTCCATATTTTGAAATTATCTCCAACTATACAAAGTGTTGCATAACTCCGTTACAAACAAAACATATGATTTTTTAAATGAGAACCGAATTCGGACTGCTCATATTTTAAACTTTTGATATGAGGTTTTGCTACATTATACAGAGTCCTTTAAAAGATATGGACACTTTTATGTGACAATCGTAGGCAAATCAACGCTCTGTAGCTTAGGTACTGTACGTTAAAGAAAAAATTTTCATTTTGCTTTACGGACTCTCGTAATATGATTATTATTATTATTATTATTTACGATTTTTTGTTACACTCAACGCTTGCTTTCACATAATTGATTAATAATTATGGCTTACAATAAATATTACAAAATAACTATGTTTTTATGAACTTTGGGCATAGGGAATGCTTAACAAAAATTAAAGTTACATAACCGAAGATTCTATTTGTGCTATAAAATACAGGGTGTTCCATTTGAAAGAAGAAAGAAAATGATAGGTTCGAGTTTCCGTCCACCCTGTATACAAAAGAGGGAATAATCAAAATTTACTCTAATACGGAGACATTGCGAAACTCTGTTGGTCAAATTTTTTTTTCTTAATTGTACCTACAGTGAGCTACAGAGCGTTGATTTACTTACGTTTGGCATATAAAAGTGTCCATATCTTTTAAAGGACTCTGCATAACGTAGCAAAACCTTTTATCAAAAGTTTCAAAAAAATATGTGCAATCCGAATTCGGTATAATATACAGAGGTTCTTACTTAAAAAATCATATCTTTGGTTTTTAATGGAGTTAGGCAACACTCTTCATAGTTCGAGATACTATCAAAATATCGACCTTAAAGACATCTACTATTTATATTAATAACATTTTTTGATATCTCTTAAAATAACCCTTATACCAAACTTTGTCCTAAGATTGGTACACCCTGTATATAAAGTCACGCGATTGTTTTGTCGTTTTATTTTTATTATTTATTTGAGTGCAAATACAAAAACTGATAGGAAATGAATAATATATTGAGATATCTCAGACAGATTCTGGGCCAAAAAATGCCCACTGAGATGCAAAAAAGTGGAATACCAACTGTAAAAGAATAGAGCTGTACAAAAAGCTCAGAAGGTTGAATTAGGGCCGTAACTCACTCATAGGAATAGCGACTGATCATCACCAGCAAACTTTATTTCTTATGTGTATTCAAATGTAATTGCGCCTACCTAATAGCATCAGCACAGCACCGACAAGGCACATCAACGCCTCAACCACCAAACATTTCTCAGAGAGAATATTTTGCGGACGGCGTGCTTGTGGTGTGCTGATTCTTTGCCGACGTCGTACACTCACTTGTCAGCACATATTGCTTAGTACAGTTTTTACAACACGGCAGAGAATCAGATTTACTGCCTTTGCTAGCCGCGGCAGTAAATCTGTTACTTCTCTGCCTAGTTAAACAAATAACTATTATAGGCATATTGCACTATTGTCTGCGACATATGAAAATATTTATAAAATTTTTCTTCGTCACTTATCAGATGTGGATATAGAGTAAAAAATTCTCCTTCCTGTTTTCGTAATTTTAAACTGGGGTTTATACAGTATCTCCCTTTTGGGCGTTTATCATGCATTCCCCTCTTCATCTAATGATAGCTAATGCTAAATTTGAAAACCGGAACATTTCCTAAATAGGTCTAAGAACACACCAATCTACTTCTAGAAACAAAACGCAACTGCTATAATAAAATATAAAGTGATGCCTTTAGTCGAGTACCGCGGCGGAGCAGATCCCGTGTCGATGCGTTAAGTGAACCCATACACAACCGTCAAGTTGACCACTCGACGGTGCTGTGAGTGTCACGATGCTTGTCAGGAGCTGTTCTGTTAAGTGAGTTACGGTTAATTGAATTTTAATATTCACACAGAAAATCTGAATATTCCAGTAATATTGTCTAGCAGTGTATAGTGAAAATATCGTGTACTAATCAACATTCACTGCCTGTAGGCACCATGGACCACATTTTTTTACATTCTCGTGTAACCCAAAATACATTTTAGGTAGAATATTTCCCAGCATAGACAATAAAGGTTTGTGTCGGAATAATTGAATTGATTTTTTTGTTTTTTATTTCGTACATAGACACATCAACAGCATTAACGGAAAATACACAAAATCAGTATCCTCAAAAATAAACACCCAATTTTAAATATGTGTTGTGGTAGACTCCATTTCAGATAAGAAGAAGCCACTTGAAGTTTGCCAACTGACTTGCGCAGAAACCAAAATCGGTCTTGTTTATCCATGTGGCCTCGTAACGACCGTTTCATGCCATTGGCGTTACAAACGATTTTCATGCCGACAACAAGTTCGCGCATACGACTGCAACTTCAAGTGAGCTCTTCTTACGTGAAATGGAATCTAGTATTCACGTATACTGTCATAGTATAAAATCAATGTTTTACAATTTAATTTTAACAACTTCTTGAGGTAGACATTTTTTGTGCACCTGTGTTCATTTTTAATTATATGCGACCTATAAACATACCATATTATATATTTTGCACTCAACACAACCCTGAATAGAAAAGGGACACTTACCTAAGCTGAAGCCTGTGCATATCCTAAAATTATTCCAAGAATAGGTCTAAAGAAACTACTAGTCTCTGAGACTTTCCCCATTAACTGAGTAGAAGAAAAAACAACAATAGATCTTTTACCACCACAATATACATTCATACAAAATTTGTCAGCTTTTTATTCACACGCCCAGGATATTACCATTAAAATGCTTGAGTGCTGAACATCTAGTAGCATTAGTACACTGTCATAATATGTAAATTGATACGATATTGATTGCAAAAGGCATTAAAGTGTCATTATTTTTTATTGCGGGTGATTAGGCATCTGTACATGACCAATCAATCTAAAATCCAGGAAATATTGTTCATCACGAATAAAATCACGAACACGTTAGCATTATTTTAATAAAACGGAATTTTATTCAGGTCAAGGTGGATGTAAACTAATCCAAAGGATCGGATCGTCATAAGAAGAAAAGATGCCGTGTCTCGAGTCTGAATTGGACATAGATAAAGAGTTTGATGGAGCTACTAATTGGATGAAAGCTGACGGATAAAATGAACAAAAGTCACAGCTAATAAATGGTTAAGTTGTGTTGTGTCGTGTCGGTAGTTGAGAAGAAAGTAGATTTAATTAATTAGGATGAAGTTTTGAAGCGCAGTGGCGGCTCCTCGAAGGAGGCTCACCAATTTATCCAGCAAATAGCACCAGATATATTTTGTTGAGAATTCTTCATTTTATTTCCAGTTTATATAATAATTTTTAAATTTTACAAATAATTCCCCGTTTTTAGTAGTGATTTTTTAATCTGACAACAGATTCTACAAACATTTCAATACCTAAACAAGTGTTGCTCAACACAGTTGCCGTTTTTTCGACCTGTCCAATTGCTTAATACCGTAGAAAATAACTGAAATGGCAACACTCTCAGGAGGCTTGCCTCTGGCGGTCGCGGTGATAAGCGAACTACTTTGTTTGACAGTCACCATTCCTGTCACATACAGCGGTACTCATAAATTCGATGATAAATTACCCACTGACGGGGGCAACCGTATTTTATTGTAGCATCTGTACTTGTTGTTGGTCTTGTCAGCTACCCTCGAAATCTGAAATTACAAAGTCATTTGTGGAACGAATAACCTTAATTTTGTCTCTGAAGTATCTGGTACGGTCGCTGCGCAAAGGTTAAATTAATTGGCTGAATAGAGTATATTTTTACAAAAACGTTTTGTGTCCAGCCTCCTCTCTTAAAAAGTTCACTAGCCGCCACTGTTGAAGCGTGGTAATTGAAACATGATTATGAAAAAAAGTGTTTGAAACATTTTTATGATTAGTTGAAGAAACTGGATGACCGTTAAATCTGCTGTAGATACGCTGAGAAAACTGATAAAATTAGAAAAGGTGCAAGAAGCATTGGTCGCTTGCTGAGAAATATCTATCATAAATCCACAAACAGCTGCTGCTTTGAGAATTAACTAATCGATTGAGATTCATAAAACATGTATGGTGAGGAATGTGCGTTATTTATCCAGTCAGTTCTAAGATCGAAGGTTTTCCAGTATTTTATTTTTACTAACTTAGCAGATACCCTTCACATGTTTAGCTATTTGGTCCTTATTTAAAAAATTGGGAAATGTAAGGACAATGGTATTTCTGTAAATAGATTTCAATTTGAATAAATAGTAATTTTCAGCTGTGAAAAAATGTAAAAATTCAATATAAGCGGTTTTGTCACATTCTACTCCGGTCAAAGTAGACATAAAAATAGTCATCAAATAACAAAAATTAGGAGAGATAAATTAGGGGAGACCTTGGGTTCACCATTGGAAATAAAGTGTAAAAAATCCCCATCGAGACCATGTGTGCGTCAAAAGTTATTTGGGAGTCAAAGGTCAAAATTTCAGGTTTTTTTAATTTTTCTCAAAAATGGTAAGTTTTATCAAAAAAGTACTTCAGACCAAAGTTGAAGATCTTAAAATTATCTACAAAAATGGTCCCCATGATTTTTTTCTAGGAATCACAATTCTTGAGATATCGCGATTCTAAAAGTCACGTTTTCTGTGATATGCACACATACGCCACGTATACAGGGTGTTTCATTAAGAATTATCCATATAGTAACTGGAGAAACCTCAGCACGAAATATGAATATTTAAGCCAAAACACTCGAATAAAATATTCCTCCTAACCGAGATATAGGGTGTTTTATTTTAAATATCCTAAATGATTTTAGCCCATAGTTTTGACACCTTCCAATATTTTTTATTCATACTTGGCGAAGAGTTTACACATGTTAGGTTACTTTAAACAATGGTGAAAGATAGTTTTTCTCTATTACTAGAGTCGTGCGGTAGGGATGGATACTTTCTCTTATCCCCCTACAATCTACGCCACTGTCGTAATCATCGTTTCAGCATGTTTTTTTGATTCTGAATTTTGAATTAACAAATTTTATCATCAAGGTGGTACAATTATTAACGACACTCATGTGAAATAAGCAATAAAACAAAATTAGATATTTTAAACATTACCTTTAAATGCAAATAACTCGAAAACTACTCACTCTATCGCATTGAGACAACAGGATGATATTTACGGAGAAAGTGACGAAGAATAAAAGAAAACATGCTGAAACGATGATTACGACAGTGGCGTAGATTGTAGAGGGATAAAAGAAAGTATCAATCCCTATCGCACGCCTCTGGTAATAGAGGAAAACTATCTTTCACCACTGTTTAAAGTGACCTAACATGTGTAAACTCTTTGCCAAGTACGAACAATAAATATTGAATGGTGTCAAAACTATGGGCTAAAATCATTTAGAATATTCAAAATAAAACACCCTATATCTCGGTTAAGAGGAATATTTTATTCAAGTGTTGTTAAACGTTCGGTGAATATATGTATTTATTACAAGCGTTTCTCATTTAGGTTTTTTTTTTTATGTTCAATATCTTGAAAAAATGTCACAATTTTGCTTTATCTGCAATAAACTTTTGAGTGAAGTTGAAACTGTTGCGGTTAGTCGTGGAATACAAACTTTAATCGATGCAAGTGTCGTGAGAGGTGATGAGTTTGTTGATTATTTAAGAGACCTAAAGTCCGTTAAAATCCACGTGGATTGCAGAAAATCGTACACCCGGAAAAGTTCAATCGCTGCATTAAAAAGACAACATGAGGATGAACAGGCCAGTACCTCAAAAGTAAGTCCACCTTTGTCAAAAATACTCGAAACAAGAAGCAAGTACAACTATCATGTCTTCCTCCAGCATCTGCATCTGTATCGAGTATACTATCAAGTTCAGACATGGCTAGGCTATCAACTGAACCCAGAAGACTGGGGTTGGAAATTGATAGATAATACTTTGGAACTAATTCAAACTTTACTCCCGCCAGTTCCAGAAAAACTCCATTCACTATTTTTTGCAATTGCAAAAAAGGTTGTAGTGCCAAATGTGGCTGTAGAAAAGTAGGGTTACTGTGTTCTCCAGCGTGTACCAATTGTTAAGGTCAGTCTTGCTCAAATGTCCAGTTGAATACAACAGCAGAAGATTCATGTGATTTTGATGAAGAGACAACTGATTCATCTTCATTTGAACAATAGGGTGTTCAACTAAAAATAGATTCCTGCTTATGCCTACCAGAGAGTTAATTCTAGAGAAACAAGTTATATCGCGCCATATTATTTAATCAAATTTAATATGTAGTTTTGTTTTTATCCCCAATAAAAAAATCGTATTTTAAAATTTTTTTAAAATCCGCCTTTTCGATGATTACATCACTAGTATAAATTGAAGTTAGGCACAAATTTTGACATGGAACAGAATTATCATAAGATCGTGTAGCCTACAAATTTAAGAAGAAAAGAAGAAGTTTAGGATAGATTGACAGTGAGTTGTTTGCATTTAGTTTTGGTTTATGGAAAAAGGCAATAGGTTTAATGAATATAAATATATATTTGAAATAATGAGTTAATTTCCTTATTTGTATAATTTATTTATATTAAAATGATCTTGACAAAAAAATAATTTGTTGAAGTTTTTACAAAATGCATTTCTTGCAGTTTCAAACCTACTTTTCCTACTTTCATATCTGTTTTCGGCGCAGTAATGAATTTTGTATTTGATGTTCTTCATGTATTAGTAGAATATGGTGCAAAACACGATCTATCCAAATACTGGTTTCATAATAATTTTAAAAATTAACACAGTACTCAAATAAAAATGGAAAATAATCCTTCAACCAACCAAATACAGACTCTTACTATATTCGTTGCTTCAACTTTAACAAGTAAACGACCGTGATAGATGTCAAAATAATGTCGATATATTATTATTTATTTGTCATGAACAAGCTGAAACATAGAACAACAAACGAAGATTATCGACAACTTCACATTTAAACTAGTGACGTATCTGCATTATAAGTTGCATAATTTCAGTAAATTTTTATTTTTCACTATTAGCCTCTAAACCTAACTTTATTGACTTTTGTTGAGGTAGTAAAGTTGTTCATTATTAACCAAGGTAGAAAAATACAGAGCCTACTTGATTATAACTAAATTTCAATCCATTTGACAGAATGTGAGGTTAACTCATGCAAATACAAAAAAGGGCCGTTCAGCAATTAACTCCGAAATGGAGAATGATAGGAGTGGAGCAGAAGCAGATTTCTCGTAGAGTGAAAGGATCATTTGCTACCGAACTCTCAAACTGTCAATCGAGGGACATCTATCGAACGTCAAACTCAAACAAATGTCATTCGGTGTAATATTTTTGTGGTTATATTTTAGTATTTTTATAAAATATGAATAATTATTACTTCGCAATTGTAAACTATGTAACCTAAAATGCGTATGAATTTTATTTAAAGAAGGGAGGAGTGTACTGAGTCAATGGAGTAGCATTGCCGAACGGCCCTCATAATATGAAAATATTATAAACTGACGTTTGTGTTTTACATTTGACAGAAGCATGAATGATTTGAAATTTAAGAAAATTTTGAAATTCATATTCGATTTTTATTAGTTTTAAAAACTAATATTAAAAAAAAATAAAATACCAGTAGTGAAAAAAATGCTATATGAGCCACGGTAGAAAAGAGTATTAATGTCTCGGATCCATTAAAGACCGAGAAGCTTCGCTTCTCGGTCTTTAATGGACCTCGACAATAAGAACTCACTTTTCTACCTTGGCGCATAATTACTATTTTCATTTTATTCTGTTAATCAGCATACAAAATATAAAATAATTTCATTCTTGAACAACCCATTTATTTATTTCATTTATTTAAAATTCAAAAAACCTGAAATTTTGACCTTTGATCCCAAATAACTTTTGACGCACCCATGGGATCGATGGGGACTTTCTACACTTTATTTCTAATGATGAACTCCACCAAAATTTAGCTCTCCCCCAATTTTTGTTATGTCAAATGTCTACTTTGACCGGACTATTCACTGAAAAATGCAGAATTACAGAAACCTTCAAATTGACATGGTGTTCATATTCACTCATGTTTTAATGAAATTTTGAATATTGTCAAAGATTAAATAAATCGCTGTATTTACATGTATCTCAATTATATAATAAGTATTGAAGGACATATATTTAGGAACCATAAAAAAACGTAAGTAATTGGATGATTACTACATAACAATAATACGTAATGGCAAGATCTGTGGAATGAATAAATAAAATTTTACATTGTTTATGTTGGCATCTGATAATACGTCTGTTTACTCTTCTAGTATGTTCATTGTTCGGAGGTTCCGACAATGTGGATCTGTTTTATATTTTAAAACTATACGACTTACCAATGATTGTTAAGTTGACGTGGGTGATTCTCGTTGAAGACTTCATAAAATCGACTTTGCAGTGAAATATTTGCTCATCGCTGAGTTTAGTTGGTGAAATACTCATGACAGCTCTGTGATCGTCAAGAATGCGTAAAAAGTATCTATTTTGTAACGACGGTTCCGCCCAACGCACCGGTTGATTACCGCGAACGTCATATCTGTATATGGGATTCTGCTCGACACCTTTATACCACAACACTACACTTACTTTGTCCGGAGTCCCCGACGGACTGAGATTACACGGTAAGGAAGCACTACCCCCGTCTGAAGCTTCTATAAATTCGGTAGCTGGTTCCGCTTCGCATGTTACTAGAAGTACTAGTATTGATACTACTAGTCCCGAAGTCGGCATTGTTTAACTACATGACCGGTTTTCTAGTAACGTTAATCAAACTACAACAAATACGATGTTACTGTCCAAAGTTTACCGAGTGAGAAGTGTTTCTATTGTGCACTGAATACCTGCAACAAAAAAGGTTAGTTCAATAATCATCAAACAGAGGAGAAGGGAAAATATCACATTTTGGGGATGTATGTATGTATGTATGTAGATTGGGGTGACATTCACTGAGACCTAAAAGATCTATTGTGCCCCCTTACTTCTACTTAGTTCCTGAGGAAAGTCTCAGAGACTAGTAGCTCCTTCAGTCCTATTTCCCGGAGGAATTTTAGGATATCTGCAGGCTTTAACTTAGGTAAATGTCCCTCTTCTATCCAGTAATCTCCGAGGTGTTGTGCCCTAGGATTCTGAATTGCTGTGCAGTTCGCAAGTATGTGGATGGAGGTTTCTTCTTCCATACCACAGAATCTACATTCTTCTTCCTCCACTATTTTGAGCTTTTTCAGGTGCCCATTCAGGCGACAATGTCCCGTAAGGATGCCTGTTAAAACTCTTAGTGCAGTTTTACTTTGACTTATGCATTCATTTGATCTCAACAGGTTGTAGTCACCCAGAAGAATCTTTGATTGCCTAAGTCCTACTAGATCTTTCCAATGGTCAGATCTTCTCTTCTCTTCGGCTTTGCCTATTTCTCCCAATATTACATTGGAGCTGATACCGCGAAAGGGTTCCGGCCCCCAAAAGGGTGTTCCAGTCCCCCTCTTTGCTAGTTCATCTGCTATTTCATTTCCTTCTATCCCTGTGTGTCCTGGAATCCACAGTAAGGTGACTATATTGTTCTCGCCTAGTTCATTTAGTTTGCCTAGGCATTCCCACACCATTTTGGAACTGATAACACAAGAGCTCAGTGCTCTAATGGCTGCTTGACTATCCGACATTATGATAATCCTTAGCCTTCTATATCCTTTATCAATATTGAACTGGGCACACTTTCTTATGGCGTGAATTTCCGCTTGAAAGATACTCGGGGTTTTTCCCAAGCTTTCAGAGTGTTTGGTTCCTGGCCCGTACACTCCTATCCCAGTTCCTTCTATTGCTTTTGAGCCATCCGTGTACCATTGAATGGCATTCTTTCCAAGTCTGGTAATGGTATTTGGATCCCATTCCTTCTTGTTGCTTAATTCCGTATCGAATTTCTTTGAAAAATTGAACTTTTTCATCATACCATCTTGTGGCATGTCCCAGGTTTTTTGATTTCTAAGAAGTAAGGAGGTGGTTTTTTTTTAATGATTCCCTCTCTACTTAGTCTGTATCTTGTTCATTCTGCAACACTTTCCACCACCATATGTAGTGGTGTGAGGTTGAGAATAACTTCCATGGCTGCCGTTGGGCATGTTCTCATTGCTCCTGTAATGCACATACAGGCTAGTCTTTGAATTTTTGAGAGGTTTTCTCTCGTTGTCAATAGGCTAGTTCTACTACTCCACGCAATGGCTCCATAAGTGATATTTGGTCTCACTATGGCAGTGTACATCCAGCTCAGGATTTTTGGGTCGCACCCCCAATTTCTCCCTGCCAGATTCCTGCACACCATTAGAGCCATTTTTGCTTTGTATATAATCTCCTTTTCGTGTTTGTTCCACAGGAGTTTACTGTCTAGAGTCAAACCTAGATACTTGACTTCCTGTCTCCATTCAACCTCGCTCCCATTAAGTTTAATGGTTTTGAGGTTGAGCTTTCTTTTCTTAGTGAAGGCTATTAAGATGGTTTTGGTGGGGTTGATGTTGAGTCCCACTTGCCTACACCAGCTATTTGTATAGTTCAGACCCTTTTGTACGATGTCACAAAGGGTATTTTCGAATTTTCCCCTGGCTGTTATGACAATATCATCAGCATATCCTTGGCAGGATATTCCGAGGTCAGTCAAACCACACAGGAGTTCGTCAACTGTCAGGCTCCACATTAATGGGGATGCTACTCCTCCCTGTGGACATCCTCTGGTTGTACAGATGGAGACAATGTCTTTGCTCGTCCTCGTCTCTGCTACTCTAGTGGTGAGCAGCTCCGACATCCATTTGGATGTTGTGCTGTCTACACCTCTTCTATTTAATGCTCTTTTGACAGCCTCATTAGGAGTATTGTCAAAAGCTCCTTCTATATCCAAAAAGGCGCATACTACGGCTTCTTGGTTGTCTAGAGCACCTCGGATATCCTCCGTCAGTTGTACCAGTGCAGTCTCCGTAGATCTGCCTGCCCGGTAAGCATGCTAATGCGGGTGGAGAGGTAGTCTCTCTAGGATTTCCACTCTAATGTAGTTGTCAAAAGCTTTTTCCATCGTTTTGAGCACAAACGATGTTAGGCTAATTGGTCTGAAGGATTTGGGGTTTGTTGTGTCCCTTTTTCCAGCTTTTGGAATAAAGGTTACTATTGCCCTTCTCCATGCTTCTGGTATATAACCCAGTTCTAAGCTGCTTCGACTAATCCTAACCAAATATGGTAGAATTTCGTCTTGTCCTTGCTGGAGCAATGCTGGGAAAATTCCATCAGCTCCCGGTGCCTTGAATGGTGAAAAGGTGTTCATAGCCCATTTTAACCGTTCGTTACTACAGATGTGTACATTTTGGGGATACCTGTTATTGAATCACGGTTCTCATTATATCATTAAAAATAAGAGGGCGTTAGTGTTCCATTTGTACCAAAAACGTTTGAAGTGGCACTCTAGTTACGTTCTCAGTGAAAGTGAACATTTTTCTACCAAAGGGGAAGGAACATTTCTGAACAAATTTGTCATGTTTACCTGATTTGACAGGTCGATGGATTGCCTCGTGGTCTATAACAGACACATAACCTCAAACTAACGATAATTTGAAAATGTTCCCTTTTTCAAACCTTGCAACAGAAATGAGTGATACATGATAGAAAAAGGAATCTCTTTTATAGAGAGACCTTCTGCGGTCTCCTTTTCCTCCCATTACTATCGATTATAATCGTCTCGTTGCGAAAACGACCGAACGTGCTTATGGAGTACCTAATAGCGAAGGCGTCGAGTACAGAATACCCCAGAAAAGACGACAACGAGGAGATGGACTTAACGAAAGTGGTGTCCATAAAGAAAATCCAGAGAGAACAGAGGAAGCAAGCCGCCGAAGGAAACTCAAGAGCGGAGAAAATAGTGGACGAAGTAATAAAAGAAATCAAGAAGACAAGAAGCAGACCACCTCCTGTCATCCTCCGAGGCGTTTACTACTGGAGCTCTGTCGAGAAAATCTCGGAGTGAAGACACCCTGCGTAGCACCCGAGGACTACAGGAACCTAACCAGAAAGAAAAATTAAGGAAGGATCTTCATCCGAGGACTGGCAAACTGCGGGGACATCAAAAAAAGAGGAAATCGAAAAGAAAGGAGCGAATCGGCAAAATCAGCCAAATCCACTCAAAGTACAGAGAAAGAGAACCATTGCCCATCTACATTGTGGAATTAGAGGTAGGAGAAAAGAGAAGATAAGGAATATTCGACACATCCAGCTCGTGAAGATGAGGCAGGGAGAACAGCTAACAGAAAATGGATCGACTCAACTGCCAGGCATTTCATGACGGACAGATCACATGACGTGTAAGCTTCAAGTGCGTTAAGTGCCGAGGACCACACCATTCCAACGAGTACCAAAACCTAGAAACAAACTAGCCACCTGCGCAAACTGCCAAGGAGAGGACTTAGCGAACTACAAAGGATGCCCACAAGCTCCAAAGCAAGCCCCAAAAGAAGAGATGCCAGGAGCTAGCTACTTCCAAATGCAACCAATAAAACAGTGACGTCGACCACCCTGACGAAGCAGCAGATTTTTGATCCGGTGTCAAGACTGTTAACTCAGCTAAGGACCTAAAGTCACCGGATAGAGAACTCAAGAAGGACCCACCTAGGCGAAAGCCTGGTACATCACAAAAAGATGAGTCGAGATTTCAATTGGGGTTATCTTTAACAAGTGGAGCCACTCGATAAGGTCGTCTATAGTCGTAGTTTGTCGGCTAAGGATTTACCCCTTATAGAGGCAGCGCATTACACACAAAACAGGACTAGGAATAAGACCGCTGAAGATACAACCGCCATGGTTACAGAGCTAAAAGAAAGTCCGCTCGGACACGGCCAACACCCATTTAGGCCAGGAATGAGCTTGACGCGCAAAACGCGAACGATGACGATGAAGCCTCATCGGAAGAGATGAGAGGTGGTGAGAGATTCTTCCCGGGATCCATCGATCCTAGAGGGCTGAATCCTGGAAAGAACGGGTTCAGTATAAGTTGTTTGTGTGTGAAATACTCGCTCGAGTAATAATTTTCAAACTAATATCACGACGACCATCATTAAATAATTATTGCATAATAAACTATTCAAATTATTTGCGTATCGAACAAATCACTCATTGATAAAATTATTGATAAATATATTAAAAGGCAGCAGGTCGAAATCACTTTCCTGTGGAACTTTGAGAAAGGAGAGAAATCATTGACGTACATAGTGAAATCATGTAGATGGGTGCTTTTTTAAACGTCTAAAAGTCTACATATCCAAGGAAACTGACTGAAAACCAATTTTAGAAATTGACTGGACCCGTGTCAATTCCAGTTGGTGAAAAAAATCAAGATGGAATTTCATTAATATTTCATGTTAACCGATCCCTTGTCTCTTGCGATATCGGATTTTGTGGAATATCAGCGTGAAAACGTAATCAAATATTAGCGAAATGCTTCGAAAATAAATTGCCCAGTATTTTGGAGAAAAAGATATTCGTATGCATAAAACATAAAAATGTTAAAAGCTTCTCAAGAAATTTTTTACTTATAAAAGCAGGGTCTTGAATGAAAAGGAAAATACGCGTGTCTTAATGGAAGTCCTCTAAGGTTTTCTTAAATATTGTATTTCTACAAATGACACGAATTACACAGTGAGCATCTCACTATCTGTCTTCCTTTAATATTTAAAAACCAGACCAAATGAAATAAATTAAATGAGCGACAAATACTTAACGTTACCTTTTTTGAACCACTCACTAAGGCAGTTTGATGAGTCAGTCTTTGCAGACAACCTCGTAAATATTAACAAAAATGGGAAAACGTTGACAGAAGCAGTATTGTATTATTTTGTATTATTTAAACTCACTACTCCTGAAATAAAAAAAACACTATCAAACTAGCGTCGAATTTCAAGACATTTTTATTCCAATCATTCGATGACGGGAAGCAAAAAACTGATGTAGTTTTTGAGATACAGGCTGGTTGAATTTAGTTCCGAGAAAACATGCCTTAGAAATAAATACGACTGTTGTGGTCAAAATAGTAGAAACATCAGTTTCAGCCCTACATATAAATGACAGACAAGTTAATAAGAGCAAAAAATATCTGAAGGAAAAAGTTTAAGAGCCAAGAAAAAACCATTTTTAGGCGAGTAATATGAAACACACTTCATTATAAAACGAGGATAATGTACTGTGGTTGGAATTTAATTTGAGGTCATTATTATAACAAATGGGTTTTATAGCAAACGTCTAGTTTTGCAAAAATAAATCTACTACTCCAGTCCTTAAAAATATCCTCAATACGATTATTGTTATTCATTTTCATGTTCAAGATACCAATTTTATCTATAATTTCCACTTTTCTATTATTTTATATTATAAGGTCTATAATACAAAATATCTTCGAATTCACACTTTACGGTTTTGAAATCGGCTTTCCAAAATTGGCGGTTATATGCCAGCAAAAGTTTAAATCTTATAATACGATCCACATTTCCGATTTCTTTGCTTTCGTTGCATTATATTATATCCCTCAGTTGAACATTATTTCATACCCTTAGTGCGGTACTTGACCTACATGTTGGTAGAAAAAAAATCCCACAAAAATTTTATGCTCATGATGTTCATAGGGTAGTTATGATTTGATTTTCCGAAACTTTGGAAATAAATGGTTGTTATACTCAAGAGGATTCCGTAATCCATTATTGTAACTGTCAAAAGTATTCCGAACTAGTTTCAACTTCGCCAAAAACTTATTTTAAGGCGATATATACCAGGGAGTTTTGGTTTCTTTCTACACTTATGGATTTTTCGTCGTCCTTCTCTAATTTGTTCCGGAACAATGAAAGTTGTAAAAGTGATCTGGGTGAATTTTCCGACTGTAAAAATCGAATAGACAGTTTATAAAATTTGAAATACAACGTGTGATTCAAAAGTAGCAAAAATGTGCTTAACCTCCTTTTGTTGAATTTAAATATAAAGTGTGCCCATGGAGCTGGTTCCAAAAAATTGAAGTTGATAGAGGGCAAGAAGAGTTATAGTTTTTACAGAATGCAACAAATTGTGTTTTTAATAATAATATTTATAATAATTAGTAGTTTTTAGTTAAAGTTTTGTATATGTATGTTGAAATGAAATAATTTTTGAAAAATGGGTTGGTATACTTTTTTGTAGAAAAAATAATGTTCCTAAGTCATGCGTAAAGTGTCTTTCCCGCACTTGACCGCTTGCCCGCTCCGCGTCGTTCGGGTCAACTGCAGTCGCGTGCGGGAAAGTATCACTTTCCGCACTTGTTAGGAAAATAACTATTTCTTACCACCTCGGTCGAAAGTACGTGGTTTCGGCTCCTATTATACGGTCATGAATTGACCAAGCAATATGCGCGCTCCGCTCGTCTTTCTATATTCGGAAATTTCTTGTAAGGTTACTCCGTATGTCTATTCGCAGATTTTCGAGTAGTTCCGTGGGAATATTCGGCAGATAGAAATAGAAACGGCTGAAAGGGTCTTTCTATACATATGCTTATGCCGTTTTGCCACTGTTTACGTTGATTAGAATCTGAATATTGTTTATTTTTCACTTCTCCCATGTTGGGAAAGTACTGAACCACAGTGAACCTGTCAACCTACTCACAGAGTGGGGAAAGTCAGTCTCTGCTGCAGCGTTGGCAGTTTCGAATGTTTGGTACTTTCTAAGTAATAACTTAACTTATTTTGCATTTGACTTTTAACACCGGATAACGGTGTATTTAGTGGGAGAAAATCGAGATTGGTAATATTATTGACTTTTGAAAAATAAATGAGATCAACACAAATAGGAATAAAATAATGGAGTTCAAGAAAAAATTTGGACAAATTACAATAAATAAAATCCGTACACTGCTTTCGATTTAACAATTATTGGTATTTAACATTGTTGCCGCTTGAAATGCTGTTGAAAATTTTAAAACAACGATAGACAAAAATTGGGAATAATTTTTACAGATAAGTACATTTGGCAACACAACAGTTAAAATAAATAGGAGGGGACTGAATACACGCCCAACTATTTTGGTAGAGGGGACTGATCGCTGGGCTAACAAGTATTCTTTCTCTTTCTCGTAGTTCTGCTCATATTTTCCTTGTCGTACTTGTATAAGTCGCATTGTAAGAAAGGGATTTTCGCAATCTGTATAAGCTACATCCAAACAGATTCTAAAAAAAGTCTGTGGCAAATAGAGTTCTCCAATGCCAACACACCCTTCCACATACACAAACACTCTAAGAACTCGTATACAAAACGTAAAGTAATGTGCCTATTAGAATTTATATTTTAGGAATAATGTTTCACTATCAACTCTGATAGTGAAGCCCTTCCTATCACATAGGCACATTTTGTGAATCAACCACTTGTTGAAAAGACTGCTTAAAATGTAAAAGAAGTATTTTTTAGACATATATTTGCTCTCTTTTGCTCTTTTTATTGTCTAGGCTGTATGATCAGATAAAAGGACGAACCCTATATAAACAGTCGTTAATACTAATTCAATTTGACGTTTGAAATTTATAAAATTTGTTCACAATAATCTCAAATCTCAAGAAATATAATATAATAATTCCTCTCGTTCTCCAGCTTTAGACTATTTAATGGAAATATTAAGACCTACTTGAAATGATAAACAAGCTGTTTATTATATCAAACACAAATATATTCACAAAATCTCTTCAAAATTTCCTTCGTGGGCGGTCTCGAACTGATCTGTTTCATAGTCTTATTTTATTAGCAATATGGTTACATCAATATTTCAGACTTATGTTTTCCCCAAAACCTTATTCAAAATAAGCCAAATCCCTAACTTCGATTACTGAAACCCTTTATTCATTGAATTTTGAAAACGTTCTCAACAAATAATGCATTCATATATCCGTAAAAACCAATTTTTAAAATTAGTTTTCACAGCTCACAATGCCGTAAGCCCGGTAGCGCCTTTTCAACCGTGTTTAACGCAATCAAAATAATACGTTTTCTAGCAATTTATCATGTCAACGTTGGAACAACTTTCATGTGTTTACAAATAAAAGATTTTGGTTATAGGACTAACAAACGAATGGGATTTTCCGTCAAAAAAAGCAAAGCCATATAACGGAATTTCGGTGAAACGGAATCATATATCAAAAACTAATCAACCTTTCACATTGTACTAGAATCACCATTAACAAAAAATCTTGAATAGCTGCTTGTTACAAGAAAATAATTAATGTTTAGACGAGGCCTTTGTAGCGTTGACTAAGCGAATTAGGAAATTTTTGTATGGTAAAACAAAAATGAGTAATATGAGCCGATTCCAAAAGTAACGCTGTAATCAGCTAGTACCACCAACCAATCCTCGCGAGAACAAACAAGATAAAGTTAACCAATCGCAATAAATAAAACTATCACCTACCCTATCCGCGTTTTTGAAAAAACTAAATGAAAAAGATTTAATAAGTTCTGGTTATAGGATAAGCTGCTTCCGATATAAAACCATTATAATATAAATAACTTCATTGTTTACTGGGATTATCTACATACATATAATTTAAGTAGTATCCCAAAACAATTTTTCAAAAATTTTAACATATTTGGCAATTATTAACCATTTTTTCAAAATGTTGACAATTTTTGACCATTTTTGACAATTTTTCACACCTACAGGTGTGCGAGCTCAGTGCGGCAAGAGAGATTGCGCACAGTTACTTGAATGAGTTATCGCGTGATGAACGCTTTTTCGTAACGGTTACACGTTTTACGAGTTCAATAGCCTTCTCAAATGCCCTATGTCGTGCAATAAGAAGCTTCAACAAAAAAAAAGGTTTTTTTTCTAGTTTTTTTTTCAAATCTGAAAAAAACCCGTCTGCATCACTAAGTATGGGTGGTCAAAGAGCTGGAGTATGGGTTGTAGAAGAGCTCGAGTATATTCCGGTAATTACCGTTTTCCAGCACTATCAAACATTTACTCCTACTAGCGAGCTTAAACTACTTTTCCTTTTGAAAATTGAAAAATGTTAATGTTTCATAGGAAGTAAGGAAACCCAGATGTTGATTAGCAGATATAAAAAACGTCTCTATTCGCGGTTTGATCAGGGAGGAGCCAAAAACATCGAATGCTTGCAAGTTGCCTTGTTTACATGAACACTTGCATGACATTAAACGAAATGCCGCATTAGAAAATGAAAAAGTTGTTTACCAATTTGCAAATAGGAAGATTAGGAACGATTTTTTTAAATCTGACTAACTATGATTCTAATTTCATGGACTTTTTATTATTGGTGGACAGAGACGTAGAAAAGGGTTTACTCGAAACCTGTTCGCTTCTAGCGAACCTTATTATTCCGTATCACCAACCCTGTTATCGAGAAACACTGCAGAGCGCTTTCAGTAGACGCTCCCTTGAGAATTTACTTTAAAATTTGACAAGAACTTTTTCTAAGTTCACACACTACGTTTAAAAATAAAAATTAATTGAACACTTAGAGAACCCAAAAAAACCGCTATCCACGAACCCGAACTCGCAACCAGATGCAACCGCGACTTCCGTTCAACTGCCGCTTTCTTTCCATCTTTCCCCTGGCTTTTTGCATTTCCCAAAGTCAGCTTTTTTACTTTGGTTCACATGTTACTTTCTGATTGGTCTACCTTCCCTTCGGCAGGTTTTTTTCCTAGCGCGTGGGTTTCTTTCGACTCAGCGGAATTGTTATTTAGCAACTCGCTTCCCGTGTAATGTTTTTTTTTCAATAAGTTAAACTGTTTTTTTGACCTTTATTTTTTTGCGTATCAGCGTCTGCTTTATTCTAAATTAAATGAACTTTGTTATACATGGTGATGTTCCCTATGTTTCTTTATTCGGTATTCATTACACTATAGTGGCAAACATTTTTTTATTGAGTGTTTTCCATTACCGAGAAGTTTCTACAAAGTTTCTTGGAGCACTTAATAAGCTCTTAATTCCTACGTTTTTTCGATGGAACAAAAGTTAGATTTTGATCGAAGATCTAGCAAACCCTTTTTCTTAACTAATCATTTAACACTCTTTGACAATTATTGACCATTTTGACAATTTTTCAAAAATTTTAACATATTTGGCAATTATTGACCATTTTTTCAAAATTTTGACAATTTTTTCAAATTTTAAGAATTATTGACCATTTTCAGTAATTATTGACTATTTTTGACAGTTTTTATGATTATTGACCATTTTTTCAGAATTTTAACAATTTTTGACAATTTTTTCGAAAAATTTGACCCTTTTTCAAAAATTTTGACAATTTTTGACAAATTATTGACCAATTTTCCAAATTTTTTGACAATTTTTGAAAATATTTGGCAATTATTAACCATTTTTTCAAAATTTTGACAGTTTTTACAATTTTTGACGATTTTTCCAATTTCTTGACAATTTTTGACCATATTTAAAAATTTTTGACCATTTTTCAAAAATTTTAACAATTATTCACCATTTTTGACAGTTTTCGACAAATTTTGACGATTATTGACCGTCTTTGACAATTATTGACCATTTTTCAAAAATGTCAACATATTTGGCAGTTATTGACAATTTTTAAAAATTTTTGAACATTTTCCAAAATTTTAACAATTATTGACCATTTTTGATAGTTTTTGACGAATTTTGACAATTATTGACCGTCTTTGATAATTATTGGCCATTTTTGAAAATATTTGGCAATTATTAACCATTTTTTCAAAATTTTAACAAATTTTGACCATTTTTGACAATTTTTTCGGAAAATTTTACCATTTTTCAAAAATTTTGACAATTTTTGACAATTATTGACCATTTTTCCAAATATTTGACAATTTTTGAAAATATTTGGCAATATTTAACCATTTTTTCAAAATTTTGACAATTTTTGACGATTTTTCCAAATTCCTGACAATTTTTGACCATATTTAACAATTTTTGACAATTTTTCAAAAATTTTAACAATTATTGACCATTTTTGATAGTTTTTGACGAATTTTGACAATTATTGACCGTCTTTGACAATTATTGACCATTTTTTCAAAATTTTCACAAATATTGACCATTTTTGACAATTTTTTCGGAAAATTTTACCATTTTTCAAAAATTTTGACAATTTTTGACAATTATTGACCATTTTTCCAAATATTTGACAATTCTTGAAAATATTTGGCAATATTTAACCATTTTTTCAAAATTTTGACAATTTTTGACAATTTTTCCAAATTCCTGACAATTTCTGACCATATTTAACAATTTTTGACAATTTTTCAAAAATTTCAACAATTATTGACTATTTTTAATAGTTTTTGACGAATTTTGACAATTTTTGACGAATTTTGATTGGTTTTGACAGTTATTGAACGTCTTTGACAATTATTGACCATTTTTGACAATTTTTCAAAAATTTTAACCATTTTCCAAAATTTCTTTCAATTTTTGACCATTTTTGAAAATATTTGGCAATTATTAACCATTTTTCCAAATTTTTGACAATTTTTGACCGTATTTGAAAATTTTTGACAATTTTTCAAAAATTTTAACATATTTGGCAATTATTAACCATTTTTTCAAAATTTTCACAATTTTTCACAATTTTTCACACCTATAGGTGTGCGAGCTCAGTGCGGCAAGAGAGATTGCGCACAGTCGCTTGAATGAGTTATCGCGTGACGAACGCTTTTTCGTAACATCACACGTTTCACGAGTTCACTAGCCTTCCCAAAAGTCCTATGTCGTGCAATAAGAAGCAAGCTTCAATTTAAATTTCATTGGATTAGTGGATTATTCAGAAATCTGGCAACACTGTTGCGTGACGAACCCTTTTTCGCTTTTTCGTAACATTACACGTTTCACGAGTTCACTAGCCTTTTCAGAAATATGGCAACACTGTTGCGTGACGGTCCTTTTCCGTAACGGTTACACGTTTTACGAGTTCACTAGCCTTCTCAAAAGTCCTATGTCGTGCAATAAGAAGCATGCTTCAAAAATCCGAAAACTCGATTGCATCAACATCGATGAAATAAAACAATTTTATTTGTTAAATATTTCTTTCTAGCCCCGCTAGATCTCTCCAATGCTCCTGTAACCGTACCCGTCGGTTGTTCGTAGCTTGGGCGCTTGAGTGGCCAAACCCAGAATATATCCACAATCACAAAATCAAAATAAGTAACCGAAATAAGGCAGACAAATTAAAGTTTAAGGTAAAAGTACAGGAACGTCCAAGCAAAATTAATCAAAAAAAAAATCATTGAAAGCAAAGATGTAAACTGGACAGCAAGAGATTTTAAAAATGCAAAAAAAAACGAATTGCCTGTTTCAACCCAGCTGACATACAGTGTGCAACAAAAACAATGGGCCCCACGTTGGGCGCCAATTCGTAACCGTACCCGTCGGTTGTTCGTAGCTTGAGCGCTAGACTGGCCACTAGAGACAGATGCCGGCATGAGACTCGTCTCCAGGGTGGTTCTACTCCATGTTAGTGCTGCACCAGGTATATCAGAGGTTGTCGGAATATAAGAAGCTTTAGGGCGTCACTACCTTTTAGACGTCGACGAAAGAACAAAATGAATTTAAACAAAAAGAAAACTAAGGTGATAAAGGTAGGAACATCTTGTAGAAATTGAATTAATTAAAAAAATTGAAAACTTACGTTATCCCGGAAACGATCCCCTACAGCTCTTACAGCCGGGTGTATAAGAAATTAAATTCGAGAAAAATTAGAACATTACTTAATTTTATTCTGCCAGGAAAGAACAAAAAAATGAGGCCTGTACTTTTTATGGTATTTATCTTAAGTAAATATCATCTCCGAGAAGGATGTGAAGAGAAGTGCACCTGGAGGTATCTTGAAGGTGTCTTTTAGGGTGTATTATTAATCTCCTAGCATTTAATGTTATTCTAGCAGATAATGGTATCCTAGATGTTAACGGTATCCTTAGTTATCAACGGTATACTTAATTGTTAACCGTATACTAGCTCTCAACGGTATACTTAGTTGTTAAACATATACTAGCTGCTGTGCTTACCACAGCAATTTAGGCAGGATATATATGAAAGCGATAAAAATGGAGGTCTTTCCTCGCTGAAAGTCGATAGCGAAAAGGCGTGTCGTTCGTGGCGTTGAAAAAATGGAAGCGACCGTTGGCAGACGTCAATTTTCTTATGGTCAGGGTTGAAGATTGGGGTGGCTAATTAGACGAAGAGCGGAAATTAGAGAAAGATTTGCGATATAAATTTAAAAGTCGAAACAGGTCGATAGACATGTTACACTCCGATCTCCTTATTTTTCAGGTTTCCCCTATTTTTTCAATATTACATTGCTGGTGATACCGCAAAAGGTTTCCGGCCCCCAAAATGGTGTTTCAGTCCCTCTCCTTACTAGTTCGCTCTACCATTTCGTTTTCTTCCATTCCAGTGTGTCCTGGTAACCACCGTCGAGATATACTCTTCATTTTCTTTGATTTTATTTCGAATCTAATTGTTCAAATTACCACAGAAATTATCATTTTCACCTTTTGACAATTCCATAACTTCGCGTAACAAGACTGTTTATCGACATAAACGAATCAGATCTGTCGCTATTTCAATAAATAAACTGTTCCATTTATTTCTCTCGATGTATTAATTGACACAATATTTTTCGCTTGCTGAGATTATACGCGTCACTTCAAGCACTAATTGGATTGAGCCTACAGCCTCCAAACTGTATTCTATTAAGAGAAAGGGAGATGGAACGAACGAGTAATGGAGAGAGAACGGTTGTCACATGGATTGCGGGTGAGGTTATATCAAAGACGAATTTTGAATACTTAACGTTAATTTGATTTTATGCATTAAATGAAAAAATGTACTGTAGAACGTGTCGGATTTCTAATAAGGTCATTTATATTGTTTAAATTGATTAAAAAAATTAATTTAAATTATTGGATAACTTTTTAATAAAAAAATACATCATAAAATAGAACATTGAAATGTAAACTATTGTTGGCAGAAATAATATGTTATAAATACAAAAAAAAATTATTAAGATGGACATTTTTCTGGTTTTTTTCCTGTTTCCTGGAAAAAAACATCACATTTTTTTATCTGAAATTGTCATACTAAACTGACAATGCTGTTCTTGCCTAGTTCATATCAACTATTATAGCAAATCAGTTGCATAATGTAAAACTTGTTATGATTGTATTTTCAAAAACGGTTCTCTTCTATTTGTTACTTCATTCTGATTAGTGATTTTTTAATCACGTTGTGAAATGATATCGTGATTTTTCAATATCAGTTATTTTAAAACGTGACGTGATCACAACATTTCATATTCTGTTTTAAATATACGCTGGTAAAAATGTATCCATATTCATCGGTATCAGTACAGTATTTTATTGTATTCTCAAATTTCCCTAGTAAGCTAGAAAAATGTTTTAACATTACGTTCGATAGGAACTGTGACTGACTGTGATTTGTTCGTATCTGTGAAAAAGTAACGGTTTGTGAAATATCGCTCATCACTAAAGTGTATTCATAAAGAAGAGAGAGTAATAAAACGACGAAAAACCCATTTTTTCAAGCGTACCATTGGCGTAGGTGTTTTGCCAGTATTTAAATTAAAAAAAATAGAGACAGCAGTTAAAAATATATGTTATATTTCAACCTGATAGAGAAATTGTTTATTATGCGTGTTCTGTTATACTATAATACGTAGGTATGCAGATAATGCCTTTTTAATCGTTTCCGGATGAAAATGAGAGTGATGATGAGATCATTTACTGTTGTTCTGAATGTGAGTAATTTATTCCTATTTTATTTTTGACTGTTTTCAAAGAAACGTATCTACCTATTTAATAACAATTTTTTTTTGTAATTCTATTTTTGACTGTTTTGAGAGAAACGTACTGTTTAATGTTTTATTACATTTATTTATTCATATTTTTTTGACTGTTTTTAAAGAAACGTATCTACCTCCATTTCATTTCAATTATTTTTGTAGTTGTAATAATTGACAACCGTAACATTTTTTTTACGCATCAACCATTTGTTTAGCCTTAATTTAATATTTAGGTGTGCTTATTAATTATAGCTAAAATGCCAATTCGATTTTTTATATATATAATATAATATTACTTTTATTCCTAAAATGCATTTTTATTATTTAATTTATAAATTTTTCTAATAAAGTAATTTGTTTTAATAAAGTTCATAGAACTTTTTACATATTTACTATTTTCTTTACTAATTGCGGCGCCTATGAGAATATTTTGTCCCTTGCCTTCTATTGTTCTCGGTTTTGAGTTCTATCGTATTCTCCGATCGAACAGGGTGAGGTATATAAAAATAAAGGATTTTCACCTGAGGTACCAACATTAGAAAATTTTTAAAAGAGAAGAAAAAGTGATTGATCACTCAGTACAAAATTTACCCAAATTTGCATTTTTATTACTCTCTCTTCTTTATGAATATAGTATAATTCCGATGAAATAGTTAGTCTATTGTTTGTAAAATATACCACAATTTTTATTTTATTTTAGGTGCTTGGACACGTTTGAATTTTTTTTCAATAGGAATAAAGGTAGGCGAAAAACGGTTGTGTTTCACACGTGCATAAATGCATTGTTATATTTCATATTTCTAGAGTATTATATTTATTGGACAAGACCCATTAATATGTCACCTTACTTGATTTATCAGACAAGACCCATTAACAAACAAGTCACTCGAATGTTGAACCCAGTTTTGTTTATCTCATCTCCTGTATCGAGAGGATCTGAAAAGGGAAGTGGTCTGGAATATGCAGTCGATGTGAAACCGTGACGTTGAAGAGAATAAATCCAGATAGTTGTATTATTATCGAGTTTTATTATACCTACTTGATCCTTTTTGAGTCTTACAGCATCGTGTTGCAAATACAACCGCGAGCTGCTAATGCCCACTTTCTGCCCTTGTGACACAATATTCTATTTCACGCCATTTCTCTTTAAGTTACTTTATATAGCAGCCGGAATATGGAAGGAAAAAATTAGTCAATATATTTTAAATGTTGAGCTTCACGCAAGGTTTTATATTCGTGATCTTGATATAACAATTATTCAGCCTGTTGTACATACTCTAAATAATTTTGAAGAATCGAAAGCTATGAACTAAAATGTTGGGGCAAAAACACAAAAAAACCACCATCTACATCATATTAACCATCCTCTAGTTGAAATTCGTGCGGTCAATGTGGAAATTCTACGGAAGGCAGATCAAGCGCGACCTCACCAGAGAATTTAACTAGCCAAGTTCAACCAATATATAACGTTGAAGCTTACGAGGTAAGTATACTAATTGCGATTAGTACATGAAAGAGCTCGTGAATTCTTAATTAAATATAAATAAAATAAGGAAAATTATAGCTGACGCCAGAGTTAACAGTCGAAACTTCATAGCGGGTAATTAAGTAGTTAAATTGAGTTCGTACAAATTGCAAAGATAACATAGAGAAGCTGTCATATTAAGATATTTCATTTCATACCAGTACATTATTGTGTTTTTATACATTAGATACCATCGACATCTACATAATGGATTACTTTATGCCCGTGTAGGCATAAAGTTCACATTATGGCCCACACGGGCATTAATGCGCAAAAAACAGTTTTCGATTAACTTATTCTTTATTTTTCCTGCAGCACCGGTTGACTCATGATTCATTGTCTGGGTCTTTAGTTTCTGTAAGGAAATGCGAGATCCACATGGTACGCCTGCCAACATCCTTAAAAGAATTTTCCCAAATGTGTTTTTTCCAACATATTGTACAGTACAGCTGCCTTGTCTGTAGCTTAAAAATAGTATTTTTTCTGATCAGCCATGTGGTCGCAAAGAAATATAATCTCTTATAAGTTTCAAACTCTTCATTTCGTCTTCATCAACAATGGTGAAAACTCGTTTTTTTTGTCAGTTTTGCTTTCTGGAACCAGTAACTATGCTAGGACAGTTCTGGACCATGGTGGAGGCGCTAACATGGGAAACTCGGGAAATCGCGAAAAAAGCTAAGGTCAAAAATAGCAAAAATGGTTCCCTTCAAGGTCACGCGGCGGCTTCATTATTGGAATCCGAGCTGCGGTTAGATAACGCCGAGGAGCGGTTAGATAAGAATATTTTATTAAATAGATTATATACAGGGTATATTAAAACAACAACAAACTTCGTGTCCTATGTATATCCTCAACTCTTGAAAAGTGAGACTTGATAACTGATAGATGACACGGTTCCTAAGATATGCATACACTGTTGTGATCTCTTACGATAATAACGTAATCAGGCAAGCGCGCTTTTTGAGATATACCGAGGTTGGTTGTCTAAAATGATTTTGTGATATACCAGGAGCAGCTTAAAAGTAGCATATGATGTATTATTAGTTGCCTAAGAGAGTACATGTGTTATAACAAACGTCACGTGCCACGTCATGTTTTACATAAAACGTTTGCTAGATGACGCAAGTGGTGGGAGGGAATGGATTCAGATATGGTATGGTTGGAAAGCGGATATAGCCAGATTTGAAGAAGTGAAATAGACCTGTAAAGCATTAGATACTTCTAATAGAATACAAATGCACAGACATTTTCCTTATCGTGCTCTAATCTTAAATTCCTCAAGATCAAACTGCGATAAGAGATTTAACGTTCATTAGTAACGTTTTGAAATTGGAGTTATTCCAACCAAGTGACTTCTAGGTGCCCATTTTCAGCATTTTTCTTCATTTTGCCTTCATCAACAATGGTGAAAACTCGTTTTTTGTCGGTTCTGGTTTCTGGCACCGTTACAACAAAGCCGCCGACATCTACCAAATACACCAGATAATAATGAGACCTTGTTCATTAAAAACGTTCCATTCGGTGCTTCATGAATTCATTTTAGGACAATTTCTCGAGATAACACTCCGGATTTTTTTTGGTTGGTACCCTTTGCTTTGCATAATTTGTGAAAACTGCAAATATTAATATTCTTATGTACCCTTAAAGTATTCTTTATCTTTGAATATTTAGCCCACAGAGAACTCAGGGAAAATTTTTCGGATAGACCATTAAAGTAACCCAACAGCACAGTTTCGTTAATGTTTTCTACAGCATTTTCTGACATCCACTTAAAAAATTGGTCATATTTTTTGTTGTACGAGTCTCTGGATTTTCTCGGTAGAAGGTTTTGCATTGCCTTTTCAGCCCTTTTTGCAATTTTTTCGTGAATTTCATAATCTTCATTTTGGATTTTTGACTTTGACGTATGACGTATCATAGTAACCACAGCGGACGAAAAGTGTTTGCGGACGAAAAGTACTTGACGTCAAAAATAATAGTATATTATTTTATATGGAGGAAAAGTGATACTTTTCATGACGCGCTCGTGTTTAGAGAGCAAGTCATGAAAAGTAACTTTTCCTCCAAATAAAATATGCTGCTTTTTCTTCAAATGTCGACAAATTAATGCAAAAACGTCTCTTTTTGATAGTAATAATTTTTAAAGATAATTGGGTTCGCAAGGCGGTTTAGACCGGTGTCGGTGAGTAGGCACAGGTTGTTGCTATAGTAATGTAACATAAAGCTGTCAGTGGACTCTGTCAAACAATATTAATTTATTTTTTACAATTATTGCGTCTCCGGTTGCGTTTTAATTCCGAATTGAGTTCACTTAAATAATAACCAATTAGTTCCTAAATTAGTGATTTATAGAAATGCAGTGCACACCGCCGGAAATCATGCAAGAGGCAAACGAAGCTGCATCGTCCCTCGGACCCTCATAATCTACCGAGAAATATTCTGTTGCCTATCGGAATTTTATTGAATGGTGCGATACAAAAGGTGTCAGCAAATATTCGGAGAATGTCCTTCTAGCTTATTTTAACTATTTGCTAAAAGAGAAGAAGTGGAAATCCTCAACTCTCTGGTCTCGGTATTCAATGGTTAATTCCGAATTAATTATTAAACAAGGAGTGGCTATTAGTCAATATACAAAGTTACGGGTCTTCCTGAAGAAAACCAATGAAGGTTATTGTGCCAAAAAGTCCAGGATATTTAGCAAAGAACAGTTTGAAAGATTTTTATGTGAAGCGCCAGACACAGTTCATCTGGGAATGAAGGTAAGTACAGTTTAATTTAAATTAATATGTGGTTTAACAAAGGATATTTTTTCATTCAGATTGTTCTATTAATTGGAGTATCTGGGGCATGCAGATGCGACGAAATGGTGAAAATGGCAACTCATGATATAGAAGATTTAGGAAATTTAATTGTTATAAAAATTCCCGACTTAAAAACCAGGAAGGTTCGTTCTTTCACCATTATCGGAGAAACATATTTAAAAATATATCGAAGATACGCTTTATTGAGACCCAAAGATATGGAGGAAAAGAGATTTTTTTTAAAATATCAAAATGGGAAATGCTTTAGAAATGTAATGGGAATTCACACTAAAGCAGGGACATCTAGGAAAGTAGCATCATTTCTGGGATTGAGCAGCCCCGAAGAACACACTGGGCACTGCTTAAGGCGTACTTCAGCTACATTATTGATTGATGGTGGAGGAAATATTGAATCTTTGAAGAGACGTGGGGGTTGGAAATCAACTGGAGTAGCTGAGGGCTATATAGAAGAATCTCTTCGAAATAAAAATAACACAGCTAGCAAAATATTGAACCTGAGACAAAACATCGATGAAACTGACAAAAGTTGCAATGAATCCTCATCACTAAAATCCTCGGTAACATCAACTCCAAATTCACAACAAGATGCTACAACGCTGTTGCGCGGGTTCAATTTTCAAAATGCAACAATTTCGCATTGTACATTCAATATTCATTTGGATGATAAATAAAAGTTTTAGTTTTGTTTTTAGTTTAATAAATCTTGAGTTGTTGACGCTTGTTTTCTTGTTTCTATCTATGTTGCTATGATAACACTTTTCCCTCCGCTGGCGGGAAAGTGAAAACTAAAGCTCCGGCGAAGGAAAAATGAAACTTTACGGTCGCCTACACAGTCGAAAAATGACAGATTTACTGACGTTTGAAGAAAAACAATTTTTCATCCGGAAATTAGTACGTAAAATGTTTTTTTTTCGTGAAGGTCGACGAAAAATGCATTTATATTCTGTAAAATATAAAATCTCACAATTGAGAATGAGGTGTATCAATCTGTACAGAAACAGTATCATACAGTCTAGTAGGCAAAATGACTCACTAGACAATAAAAAACCTTTTTGAATATTGAAGGTACCTTTAACAATGCGATTCCTCAATCTCTGTGCTAGGCAGTAGCCAGAAGAGAAATAGGAGGAGCACCAGTTGTTCAGTTGTGAGCAACTGGATTGCAACTATGTTATCAGATGAATGTGAGGAAATCAGATCCTACGCCGGCAGGGGTTGTCCTCATGGTGAGATACTTCACCCCCTTTTGTGAAACAAGAATAGAAACGTATATAATAAATAATACCCACAACATTATAGTAATGTGTGTACTGAGGTGATATTCACCGAGACCTAAAATATTTATTGTGCTCCATTCCTTTCTTCTACTTAGTTCCTGAGGAAAGTCTCAGAGACTAGTTACTTTGATCCTATTCCGTGGAGGAATCTTAGGATATTCGCAGACATAAGTATCCCTCTTCTATTCAGTAATCTCCTATGATTCTGAATTGCTGTGCAATCCGCAAGTATGTGGATGGAGGTCTCTTCATACCACAGAATCTACATTCTTCTTCCTCCAGTATTTTGAGCTTTTTCGGGTGCCCATTCAGCCGACAATGTCCCGTTAGGACCCCTATTGAAACTCTCAGTGCAGTTTTACTCTGACTCAAACATTCAACAGGTTGTAGTCACCCAGAAGTATCTTTGATTGTCTAAGCCCTACTAGATCTTTCCAATGGTCATATCTTCTGTTCTTTTTGGCGTTGCCTATTTTTTCCAATACTACATTGGAGCTGTTCTGCAAAAGGGTTCCGGCCCCCAAAAGGATCCTTCAGTCTCTCTCTTTGCTAGCTCATGTACTTTTTCATTTCCTTCTATTCCATTATATTCTGGAACCCACATTAAGGTGACGATTTTGTTTTCGCCTAGTTCAATGAGTTTTCCTAGACATTCCCATATCTCCTCAAAGTTCATAGCTATATAAAGTCTTACATATTAACGAGTCATTTTTGTATATATTCATTTTTGTATATATTCATTTTTTATTTCTAGGTTCCTATTGAATTTTTCCTCAATACCAGAAAAAAATTTCGAGAGCCAAGAATTTGTTAGTTTTCATAATCAAAACAAAGTTTATTCATCAAGTTTAACATTAATGTGACAAAGCGTGAAGAGCAAACTACTTTCAAGGTCGAACGTGGGTCTTGGTGCACGTGCAGAAAACAATAACAACCTAATATATTGTGGCGAATGTAAACAAAACAAAATTATATCAATTAATTAGTTTTCAAGTGTATTATCCAGTTAGATTATTATATAAAGTTCCACGAGGGAACTTGTATTAACTTTTGGTATACATAGTCAGTTTGAATTATGTAAACTTAGTAGTTGTTCGGAAACAGTGGAATTAATAAATATTATGAATTTGATTAAGTTGAGATTTTGTTTGAATACGAATTGGGGTTAATAAAAATGGTATTTAACAGAAAATAACGCATTTTTTTTAGGATTTTACTCCATTGAAGTAGAATAATACATTGTGGAAATAGGTATTATTCACACGAGTGGGGAATATTGTAGCACGAGTTGAATTTTTCTTTTTTTTTCCCAAACTTGTGTAAAGATTGAACGCTAAAATTTTGTAATTTCCGTGCACACGCAATGACTAACCACCGGTAAGATTTCAACATTCTTGTTATATTATGAGTCTTATCAGTTTACCTTCAGACGCTGAAGAAGATAATTTGGTTATCGAAACGCGCGTAAGATAGTGTAAAGTGTAAAAAATTGCCTACTTAGTTATAATGAGTGGGTGAAATTATCAACCTTCAGTTTATTTAATATCAAATATTTTTTGGAGATTCAGTTTTGCGAAATTAAAGTATTATTTAAAATTCCCATTGCATTGAAAAACTATTTTTACCCTTTTTTATAAGAACCAATTTATTCGGAGAAAAAAAATAAAATACAATATCATGATTTTATTCTTCATTATATAATAAACTACTTATTGAAATTGGAAAACAGTAAAGATGGATAATGCAAGAATAAAATACGATTCATAATAAATGCTAGTAATGCTCGATACATGGACAGTCTACGTCTCATCGATCATTGAACACGCTAAAATATTTAAGGCGTATTGCGGAGACCAGTGCTGCGGCCCTACTCGACCAATCCAACGATTGGGATAAGTTGCATCCAATTATTGCATAGAAATCTGACTAAAATGTATTGGAGCACCATCGTAATATAAAGTGCTAAATATGTAGTCGTAGAAAAAACAAAATTTCTCTAGAATGGTATTTTTACAGGATTATCTTTATCTGTAGGTATTGAAATATTATGTCATAATTTCCATAAAGTACCGGGGTTTTTGCAAAATGTAGTACCTCAGTTCTACGCCATTGAACTACTTTACTTTGCCAAATAATTAAAATGAAGTCTGGTTATTCAAGTTAATGGATAAATGACATATATTAACGTTAATGTGCTACTAAAATATATATGAAAAAATTGTTTTTCTCAAGCTTTTTTCGTCAACATTAGAATGAGACTGAAGAAGTTTGCAGAAATCTGATATTTACTTTTTTCAACTCATTATTTTAACGGGTTGTCGAGCTTTTCTATTGAAGAAATAAATGCTTTATTCCTTCATAGATTTGTTTTGTTGATAATAATAATAATGAATCTTCATTGTTAAATTTGATTTAACATCTAAATAACCAGGGGTTAGGCTATACAGGGTATCCATCTTTTTATTTGCATTGTTAAAATCTAAACAATAAGAGGGAACGGTTGTAATTAAAACAAATATGTCTACCTATAAGTGCAATATATGGACGTTTTACAATCCCCATTATCAGGTCCATCTTCCAAAAAAATTCAGAAGAATAAAAATTTATTTTTTAGCCCGTGTTTATTTCTAAGCATAATAAAAAAAATTGACTAAACAATTTGTTTTAAATTGAATAACACTTCAATTTTCAGTGCTTCAAAACCATCATAAAACTTTTAGTTTCAGATACGGACATGTATAATAAAATAGGAGTTTTTAAAAGTACTCTCCACTTTGAATTCGGTGATATCCAACACACTATCTACTTAATGCGTTTTGATTATAGAATACTTTATCAGGAAAGTGTATCAGTCCGGTGCTGGATTTTAACAAAACTCAAATTCTTCATACAAAAATCCAATCCGTTCGCTCGGTCTGTATATTTTAATCCACTGAAGTAGATGTATAATGAGAGAGCAAACGGAGAACAGCACGAAATATAATGAGAGAGCAAATGATGCACAGTACGAATTGTAATGAGAGAGCAAACGAAGCCCAGTACGAAATTTAATGAGAGAGCAAACAATGCACAGTACGAATTGTAATGAGAGAGCAAACGAAGCACAGTACGAAGTGAAATGAGAGAGCAAACGATGCACAGTACGAAATGTAATGAGAGAGCAAACGAAGCCCAGTACGAAGTGTAATGAGAGAGCAAACGAAGCCCAGTACGAAATTTAATGAGAGAGCAAACAATGCACAGTACGAATTGTAATGAGAGAGCAAACGAAGCACAGTACGAAGTGAAATGAGAGAGCAAACGATGCACAGTACGAAATGTAATGAGAGAGCAAACGAAGCCCAGTACGAAATTTAATGAGACAGCAAACCATGCACAGTACGAATTGTAATGAGAGAATAAACGAAGCACAGTACGAAGTGTAATGAGAGAGCAAACGAAGCCCAGTACGAAATTTAATGAGAGAGCAAACAATGCACAGTACGAATTGTAATGAGAGAGCAAACGAAGCACAGTACGGAGTGTAATGAGAGAGCAGACGATGCACAGTACGAAGTGTAATGAGAGAGCAAACGGAGCACAGTACGAAATGTAATTAGAGAGCAAACGATGCACAGTACGAATTGTAATGAGAGAGCAAACGAAACACAGTACGAAGTGTAATGAGAGAGCAAACGTTGCACAGTACGAAATGTAATGAGAGAGCAAACGAAGCCCAGTACGAAATTTAATGAGAGAGCAAGCGATACACAGTACGAAATGTAATGAGAGAGCAAACGAAGCACAGTACGAAATGTATTGAGAGAGCAAACGAAGCTCAGTACGAAATATAATGAGAGAGCAAGCGATGCAAAGTACGAAACGTAATGAGAGAGCAAAAGAAGAACATTACGAAATGTAATGAGAGAGCAAACGATGCACAGTACAAAATGTAATGAGTAAGCATGGGCAACAACAGCAATCTGCACTTTATATAATGAGAGACTTAATGGAGGTTAGTACGTTCAAAGTAATGAGAGACCTTTATATAATAGTTAGGTCAACTACGAGTAATGACCACAGTTCCAAATTAATAGTAATTTAATAACATTCGTACATTCATCGCTGTGGATTCTCTACTTTTCAATACCTCACATACAATGAAATTGAATTTTTATTCTGCTCCGTATATACTACCCCGCTCGTACTTACCCCTCCTATTATATAAAGGTCAACTGCGGTCATTACTCATATTTGATTTAACTATTATATAAAGGTCGACTACCTTGTCCATTAGGTCTCTCATTACTTTGAACGTACAAACCTCCATTGGGTCCCTCATTATATGAAGTGCAGATTGCAGGTGTTGCCCATACGTACTCATTACATTCCGTACTGTGCTTCGTTTGCTCTCTCATTATACATCTAGTCACTGAATTTTTACTTTTCTGGATATCTTAAAAATGTTGTTTATCTTTTATTGAAGTTTGAAAAATTATATTATAATGTACAGGTCCGTATAAAGAAATAAAAGTTGATTACAGTTTCGGAGAAATGTCACGCTATACTGAAAATGTAAGTAAGACAGTACCATTTTTCATTATTTTTAAAAATAAACACAATGTGGCTAAAAAACGAATTTGTATTTTTAGGAAACCAAACCTGACACTGAGGACTCCGAAACGTCTCTTTATTACTGTTGCGAGGTCATCAAGTCAAAGCCGGCCCTGTCTCTCGACTATACACTTTGGCGAATGCAGAACATTCTAGTAAATCGTTTTGTTTACGCATAGGACGGGCGTGGAAGTTCAAGAATTTTCCAGAATTGATAAAGACTATATATTATTATATACGCGGGTTTTTGAGGAAGTTGACAATTAGTGAAACGAAGACAAAGAGTTAGTTCATAGACAGTTTACAGAAGTAGTAATCGGACAGTGAATGAAATAGTAAAGATAAATAGTGTAATATTCAAGTGGTAGAAATAAATTAGAACTATTATACAGAGTGTAAATAAATTAGTAGACATTAAGTAGAGTGTGTATATAAATTAAGTTTAATAAATAAATCAATAGATATTAACTAGCCATAGTGTGTATACTTTTATCCCACAAATAAAAACTATTCAAATAAATAAGAAAAACATTAGAGCACCATCTATCGAAAAGATAAATAGTCAAAATGATCAAAAATGACAATTTAGGCAAAAAGCATGAAATTTAAAAAAAACGCAAATACCATTCCCTAGATTACTTCAAAATCAACTCTATCAAAAACGAAATTACGAGTTGTGAAAAAAAATCAAACGAGACTTGAATGTAACAGTTAAAAAAATGTGAATGCAAAACAAGCTTAAATTTTTGTCGAAATTTTAAGCCCGTATGAGTATCCTCTATGCATTAACAGTTATCTGGAAAAATACATTATTTCTTTACTAGTTGTACCTATACGAGTCAATGAGTCTATTTCATATTCAGTTAATGAATAAATTCCATAAACTAATCGTTGAAATAATACCTGTTATTTTATGCATTCCAGGAACAATACAAGCCTTGTGGTCACGTATCCTTAAACGAATGGCTATTGTCCTTGTTATCTTCACACGTCTGGCCGATTAAACTGATGTGCATGATAATTCCAGTATGATCAAATAACTAATTATACAAAGTTTGAACTAAATCTACGCCGTACTAATAGCAAAATTATTTTATAACAAGATACGTTGACATCGTCACAATGGACAATAATTATAAAATGTTTGTTCTATTTTTGTGTAAATTTTTTATTCCAATATTTATTGTTTTATTGTAGGTATAGAAAGATAGTTACCAAACTGTATGTATTGAACAAAAATTATTTCAAATAAAAAGGGTTAGAGAAAAATCCAAAAAAAGATTTTCTTTCAATATTTCAACCATCGCTTTTTGGCCTGATATTTTATACAAAAAACAGTTTCAATGTGTAGCACTGTATCGGAAACCATTCAACAATATAGTTTCTCTTAAATTATAACAAGAAATTCAAATATAAGCTATTCCTTACAATATCATTAAAAGTGCCAATTTTTTTTAAGTACATATTTGCAAGTTTATTTCTTTGTGTATTTAAATAAGTCAGGCAAAGAATAAACTAGAAGCGGGCACATTTTTAGTTCGTTATTTCAAATATTTTAATTTATAGTTTGATATAATTCTGGAAGACTAACGTGAATATGATTGAAAATTTTGAATTTTATCTCGACAATCAAAAAACTTGACGAGTGTTATAAATTATCGGATATTTTTCACGAAGAGGAAGGAAAAATGATTTTTTCATTCGCCCTTCCCTTTCTCGAAAAATATCCATATATCACGTTTTTCAACAAGGATAAGGGAAAATCCTAACGTACGTTACAAATAATGCAAATATTAATTTTTGGAGGTGAAGGATGAATGCAATGACCATTTTCTCTTCCCCCTCAATTAATGTGCATAATAAAATTAATTTTTTCTAGAATTCTAAAGAAAAATAACCATTTAAATCACCCTTCCCCTTCTTGAAGAACATTAGTATTGGAAATTTGGCAGCAGCACAACAAACAAACGTATTAACTACTTCTTCTGTGGTATACAGATTAATGAATTAAAACTTTGATAGTTTTATTTCTGTACTGTAGACAGTATACAGAGTGGAAAGTCTAACTAGAACAAATTCTGTAACTTGATAAATAAAGGTTTATCGCAAAATTCCTGAAACACGTCAATTTTTATTTTCAATGGGGCATATTACAAAGGGATTTGTTTATCTTTCTAATTATCGGGGGGGTTGCAGCCCAACTTTTTTTTAAATGGAAGGGTAGGTTGATTAATTCAAAAATGGTCAATAATTGCCAGAATCTGTCATAAATTGTTAAATATTTTAAAAAATGGTCAAAAATAGTCAATAATTGTTAAAATTTTGAAAAATGATGAAAAATTGTTAAATATTTTGAAAAATTTACAATAATTTTTGGCAAAATTTTGAAAGTTGTCAAAAATGGTCATTAATTGTCAGAAATTGTCAAAAATGGTCAATTGTTAAAATTTTGAAAAATGTTCAAAAATTGTTAAAATTTTGAAAAATGTTCAAAAATTGTTAAAATTTTGAAAAATGGTCGAAAATTGTCAAAATTTAAAAATAATGGTCAATGAATATAAAAAACTGTCAAAAATAGTAAATAATTGTTAAAAATTGACAAAATTTTTGAAAAATTGTCAAAAATGGTCAATAATTGTCAGAACCTGTCAAAAATGCTCAAATTTAATTGCAAATACAATTCCATTTTTCTTGTTACTTTTTATAAGCAATGTTTCGGAAAAAATGAAATAAGGCAATATTCACTGAAATTACTTTAATGTATAGGTATATTTTTTCTTACTTGATAAGTCCAATAAAAAACCTGCTCGATAGTTTTTCGGTCAATTTAAACTGATTGTGATTGATTTGTTAGTACTTGTTCGCATTTCAACGTGTAAATTAAAAACGAAAAATAAGAAAATGCCCTATTTAACCGAGACGCATCGTATCGAAATTTTAATGATGATCGAATATGGGGACAGAAGTCGAACACAGGCTGAAGTCGCTCGTTTGTTTAGTAAAGATCATCCAGAATTACCTCCAATTAATCGAAGTACGATTAGCAAAATTGAAACTCGATATCGGGAGTTGGGCCACGTAAGGATGCTCCTCGAAAAAAGCTTTTAAAAGGCGACGAAGAAGTCCAGTTGAACATATTGTTGGAAGTTGAAGAAAATCCTGTTACTCCAGCTAGGCAAATAGCTCCCTTTCATGGTGTCAGTCACACAAGCGTTCTAAAAATTCTTAAAGAAGCCAAAAAGCACCCATATAAGATGCAAAGCCTGCAGGAGCTTAACGAAGATGATCCTGATCGTAGACTCGAATTTTGCGAACGAATTATGCTTTTATCGATGGTGGACAAATTGCTTTCGAATGTTCGGAATGCTGTTTATACTCGATAAGGATATTGTCAGCAACAAAGTGAACATTTATTGTATTAAAGTAATTTCAGTAAATATTTCATTTTTTTCCGACACATTGCTTATAAAAAGTAACAAAAAAAATGGAATTGTATTTGCAATTGAAAAAGCTTCAAAATAAAAAAAAGGTGAGCGGTCGTCGGACCGCTGACAGAAGCTTGCTTCTTATGCACAATAGAATGACCATTTTTCGTAAATTTTTGACCATTTTTCTAAAATTTTGAAAATTTTTGACAATTATTGGCCAATTTTGACAATTATTGATCATTTTTGACAATTTTTCAAAATTTTTGACAATTTTTAACAATTATTGACTATTTTTAACAGTTTTTTATAATCATTGACCATTTTTTCAAAATTTTGACCATTTTCGAACATTTTTCAAAATTTTAACAATTATTGACCATTTACGACAATTTAAAAAAAAATTGACCATTTTTCAAAAAAATTTACAATTTTCAACAATTATTAACCATTTATGATATTTTTTTATAATTATTGACAATTTTCCAAAATTTTAATAATTAAATTGACCATTTTTGACAGTTTCTGACAATTATTGACCATTTTTGACAACTTTCAAAATTTTTGACAATTATTGTAAATTTTTCAAAATATTTAACAATTTTTTATCATTTTTCAAAATTTTAACAATTATTAACTATTTTTGACCATTTTTTAAAATATCTAACAATTTATGACAATTTTTGACAGATTCTGACAATTATTGACCATTTTTGACTTCAAAAATTAATCAAGCTACCCTTCCATTTAAAAAAAAAGTTGGGGGTGTCTGCAACCCTCCAGATAATTGAAAAGATAAACAAACAAATCTCTTTGTAATATGCCCCATTGAAAATAAAAATTGACGTGTTTCAGGAATTTTGCGATAAACCTTTAATTATCAAGTTACAGAATTTGTTCCAGTTAGACTTTCGACTCTGAATAATGAAAGAAACCAAACTGTATGTTTTGAAAAAAACCGTAAGAAATTGAAAACTTGGTGTATTTTCGGGGGTAATACCACGAGTGCTTAAAAATTACCGATAATTTCCATGAAAGCTTGTTGTTAATAATTCCACCAGTTCGAAGAACGAGTGGAATTAGACAAAAAGCTTGAAAGGAAATTATCCGGTTAATTTTTAAGCACAAGCGGTATTTAGGGAGAATATTTCTCGAATAAAAATACAAATTATTGTATATCTCCACTATATTGAATTTGTACTTGTTTTCGTCGCAAAATAACACTATTCTTACTCTTTTCCATGTTTTTGGGTACACTTTTAATGACATTTTTGTCAATTTCCCGTTCTGTTATATCTCCGAATTGATTCATAACCTCTCAGAAACTTTTCTTTGACGTTTCTCGTTTATTATTTTAACGTTGTTTGATAACGGTTGTCATGGCAACGTGGAATTATCGCTGTAATTTTTGAATTTCCATGTTTTGATAAAAATATTGCTAGAAAATGTTTTTTGATGTTATCCAAAAAGGCTGGATAATATTCAATGCTTTAAAAGAGATAGAAAATGATTAAAATTTAAGTAATTAACAAAGTACTGGTAACACTGTGTGTGGGTTTGAAACTTAAAATTTCGCACACATATTCCTCTTATGAAGTAGGCATCCACGAAGGAAGGATTTTTTCAAAATTCAACCCCAAGGGGGTGAAATATGGGATAAAAGTTTGTATGAAACTTTTTATTCCTTGGACATATTTGCATGACATTTCGTATGAATTGAGTATGGCAAAAATAATGGGTTGTGTATTTCAGCGATTTCTAAAATTCAACCCCTAAGAGGGTAAAATAGGGGATTAAAGTTTTAAATAAACGCACATGCCAAACTCTTAGGGCTAGAAACTTAAAATGTCGAACACATATTCCTCTTATGAAGTAGGATCCACTAAGAAGAATTTTTTCGAAATTCAACCCCCAAGGGGGTGAAATACGGGATGAAAGTTTGTATGGAACTTTTTATTCTTTGGACATATTTGCATGAAATTTCGTATGAATTTAGTATGGCAAAAATAATGAGTGACGTATTTCAGCGTTTTCTGAAATTGAACCCCTAAGAGGGTAAAATAGGGGATCAAAGTTTTAAATAAACGCACATGCCAAACCCTTAGCGCTAGAAACTTAAAATTTTGCACACATTTTCCTCTTATGAAGTAGGTATCCACTAAGGAAGGATTTTTTCAAAATTCAACCCCCAAGGGGGTGAAATATGGGATGAAAGTTTGTATGAAACTTTTTATTCCTTGGACATATTTGCATGAAATTTCGTATGAATTTAGTATGGCAAAAATAATGAGTGACGTATTTCAGCGTTTTCTGAAATTCAACCCCTAAGAGGGTAAAATAGGGGATAAAATGTTCCTTGGACTTATTTGCATGAAATTTCTTGTACATATTTACATGAAATTTCGTATGAATTGAGTACGTCAAAAATAATAAGTTACGTCTTTCAACGTTTTCTAAAATTGAACCCCTAAGAGGGTAAAATAGGGGATGAAAGTTTCAAATAAACGCACATGCCAAACCCTTAGGGCTAGAAACTTAAAATTTGCACACGTATTCCTCTTATGCCGTAGGCATCCACTAAGGAAGGATTTTTCAAAATTCAAAAAATTTGTTTTGTAATATATCTACTGGGTGTAAAGAAAAGTAATGTTCTACTCATGATTAAGTACAAACAACTTACTTACACAAATGTTCACAAATTTTAGGGTTTTTTAGGTATCTTTAGACAGAGTATTCAGCCGGAACGCGGCAGATGTCGGTTGTATGCGAATTATAAAAATTTGATTTTGTTATTCATCGAGTTTACTTTAAAGACTGTCAAAAATGGTCAATAATTGTTAAAAATTGTCAAATTTTTTGAAAAATGATCAAAATTTTTGAAAAATTGTCAAAAATGGTCAATAATTATCAGAACCTGTCAAAAATGGTCGAAAATTTTCAAAAATTGTCAAAAATTGTTAAATATTTTAAAAAATGGTCAAAAATAGTAAATAATTCTCAAAATTTTGAAAAATTATCAAAAATTGGTAAATAAGTTGAAAAATTTACAATAGTTGTCAAAATTTTTGAAAGTGATCAAAAATGGTCAATAATTGTCAGAAACTGTCGAAAATGGTCAATAATTGTTAAAATTTGGAAAAAATTGTCAATAATTATAGAAAAAATGTCAAAAATGGTTAATAATTGTTAAAAACTGTCAAAATTTTTAAAAAATGGTCAATAATTGTTAAAATTTGGAAAAAATAGTCAATAATTATAAAAAAATGTCAAAAATGGTCAATAATTGTTGAAAATTGTCAAAATTTTTGAAAAATTGTCACATAATTGTCAGAAACTGTTAAAAATGGTCAATAATTATTAAAATTTTGAAAAATGGTCAATAATTTTTAAAATTTGGAAAAAGTTTTGAAAAATTGTCAAAAATGGTCAATAATTGTCAGAACCTGTCAAAAATCCTAAAAAATTGTCAAAAATGGCCAATAATTGTTAAAATTTAGGAAAATGGTCTAAAATGGTCAAAAATTTTGAAAAAATGGTCAATAATTGTCAAAAATTGTCAATAATTGTTAAAATTTGAAAAAATTATCAAAATTTGAAAAAATTATCAAAATTTGTAAAAAATTTTGAAAAAATGGTCAATAATTGTCAAAAATTGTCAAAACTTTTGAAAAATGGTCAAAAATTTACGAAAAATGGCCAAAAATGGTCATTCTACCGCTCACCTTTTTTTTAATTTCTCAATAGTTGCAGACACTCTATTTTTCACATATCCCCATATAAAAAAATTTTGAACTGTCAGGTGTGGAGAAATTGAGGCTCATTATATCGGTCCATTTTTACCAATTAATTGTTTCCAAACTCTTGGTTAACAGATTTTCTTGCTATGTTGGAATAATGGGGAGGAGGACCATTTTGTCAAAAGTATACATTTAGGTTTCAAATACCATCTTGTTCTAACTGGGGATATAAAATAGAATTGTGGAAACTCAATTTGTCCATTTCCAAATTAGATACTGTTTATTCGATTGAAATTTTCGGTACAATAGGGCATCCGTTATTTACGAAATTCATTATGTTTCTTACAACGCCCTCTAAATTTTTAGTTTATCATCTAAAAAAAATATCATACTATAATAAGCCATTAATATTCATAATTAACCTTGCCCCAAAGACGATACATTTTCCATTTAAATTACATGGGAGTTCAAGGAACGAGTTCAAGGAAGAAAAAAATGGCAAAAAAGTGGCAAAATCCCATGTAATGTAAATGGAAAATATATCGTTTTTGGGGCACGGTTTATTATGAATATTAAGAGCTTATGATAGTCTGATATTTTTTTAGATGAAATTGGCGTTCCAAGAAACATAATCAATTTCGTAAATAACGGACACCCTAATGTACAAGCTCATAAACAGATAAAATTTGCATTCACAGTTCTCGTATGAAAGCAGTATTCCTAAATTTGGTTAAGCAGATTTTTATGGTATTTATAGCTGGAGGGTTTGTGTTGAACTGTCGTCTTAATCGTCTCTAAAAGTCTTCAATAACAAAGATACCATCCTTATAGAATACGTCTCATCTACGAGTTGGCTGAAGATGACTGTGAAGTAAATGAAGAATCAAAACAATAATAATTTAAATATATTGTACACCGTTTAGCATGTTTTTAGTTTTTCGCAATCCTTCGAACAAAGTGTGCCGACAGTTTAAATAAATGTGTGAATTAATCTACGTTCCTTGGAAATACCTCAACAGACAATGGTAATTACCAGTACAGCTCAATATAGACAACAAACGGGTCAATTTACTAATTGATAAGATAGTTTCTCTGGGGTTTCTAACGGCTTAAATGCCATTATTATCACAATTTCAAATAGGTTATTGAATCTCTTTGTGGCCAGTCAACAGCAAAGGGAATATATGAATAACTTATCATCGGTATTAATCAACTGGACTTAGTGTAAGGTTTAAATCTGAAGTTCCAACTGCAAACAAACCTTTTACTATACAGGGTGTACAAATCAAACTTTAACCAGAAATTCAAAAATTTCTTAAATTCAATTTGTCAATAATGAAATCTCTCTTGATAGTAATTTGTACAAAAAAAAAGTGTTTGGTAGTTCCGAAGCGAGTCTGATATCGCCTCATTTAGATTACTGAAATTCCTTAATATTATCGATATTTACAATTTAGCACCCAAACATAATTTCCAAGCAATTACATGGCAAATCTGTGTTATAACTTAGTCTCAAAGCTATAAGAAAAAGAAGAAGTTATTGGGAGCCAGGCAAAGTAAACTGGAGAGAAGAGCACAGCCATGTATACAAATTGGTTATACTGGACCAGGATATAGGTTGTGTGTTTTGAAAACAATAAGGTAATTTGCTCAAGAGATGTAAGGTTCAACGAAAAACAAAATTATAATGAAATAAAAAACAGAAGAACAGATAGGACTACAGATGCTTCAGGAAGTAAATGATACACAGATAGAAAGAAATCAAACTGAAATTGAAGTACAAGAAGAAAGAGAATCAGATGAAACGAATCAGCAGGAAGAGACAGGAAGTTCAAGTTCAGAGTGTCATGAAGAATGTATACCAAGAATAGAAACTACCAGCAGTGGAAGAAGAATTTCTCAACCGAAACATTTAAGTGATTATGAAACTTATATAGCACATTGTCTTATATCAAGTAAAGAGGAAGATCCTACAGAATATAAAGAAGCAATAGAAGACAAAGAGTGGGAAGATGCAGTTAAAAAGGAATTATATTCACTCGAAAAACTAAACACATGAAAAGAAACAGAATTAACACAAAGAAAGCGAGCGATTGAAACAAAATGGGTATTCCGAACCAAGGAAGATGGAACTAAAAAAGCAAGAATTGTAGCTAAAGGCTTTCAGATAAAGGAGGAGGATGCATTTTAACCAGTATACTCATCATTGGCAAGGACTTCAACAATAAGATTACTTCTATCAATTTCATTACAAAACAACTGGAAGGTACGACAGCTGGACCTTCCAACAGCCTTTTTGAACGGAGTTTTGGAAAGTGAAGTATATATTAAGGCACCAGAAGGATTGAAAAGTAAAACACCTGTATTAAAATTGAACCGAGCGCTTTATGGTTTAAAATAATCACCTAAAGTGTGGAATGATACTTTCACAGATTTCGCTTTAAAGAATAATTTTGTTAGATCAAAATATGATAGCTGTCTGTATTATAATGAAAAGGTATGGATACTGATCTACGTTGATGACATATTATTAGTTGGAGAGCAAAGAGACCTAGAAGAAATTGTAAAACTTTTACAAAACTACTTTCAAGCAAAAGACTTGGGGAATATCAAACATTTTCTTGGTATGAACATAACAAGAACCGAGATAACACTAAAAATTGATCAGACTAAATTTATAGAAAAATTATTAAGTAATTTCAACTTGGAAAATTGCAAACCAAAAGCAACACCAATGGAAAAAGGATTTCAAATTAATGAAGAAAGTGAAATACTCACAGAAGTGCCATATCGACAACTGATTGGAGGGTTAATGTATCTTACTACAACAAGCAGACCAGACATTGGATACGCTGTTTCCTAATAGGATACTCAGATGCAGATTGGGGAACTTATAGGGAAGAAAGGAAGAGTGTTAGTGGCTGCATGATACTATATGGAGATAATCCCATTCTATGGTTTTCAAAGAAACAGAGCTGCGTCGCATTGTCTTCAGTTGAAGTGGAGTATGTGGCAGCGCCTACTTCTGCTCAGGACCTTATACATTTGAAAGGGGTTTTAAATTATTTGCAACTAAGAAATGAGACTGTTTTATTCAGTGATAACAAAAGTTCAATTATTATGTCAAAAAGTAATGAAAATTCAAAGAGGTCCAATCACATTGACATTAAACATTGAATAGATGAGGCTTTTACTTGATGAAGATCCATACTTATGATGAAATAAAACAATTTAATTTGTTTAAATCTTTCACTAGTTTGAAAAAGCTACTGTGTAGCGAAACGCGTCACTAATTTTAATTTGAACGTCAGTTCAAAATAGATATTGAAGATTTAAACAAATTAATTTGTTTTATTTCATCAGTAGTATGGATCTTCATCAAGTAAAAGCCTCATCTATTCAATTCAAGATATTTGTTGACCTTAGAAATAAAATATGTATTTTGTAAGTAAGTGTATTATATTGTTTAGGTTACTATTTGCGATTTTCATGTAAACATTTCAAATCGAGGAGGAGTGTTACAACTTAGTCACAAAACTATAGGAAAAAGAAGAAGAAATTTGTAAGGTTAAGGTTAAGTTAGTAAGAACATGTGATCTGTAATGGGTTTACTTTAAAATAATAAAAGTATATACAAGCAGGAAGTAATAAGTTTAATCTACTAAAACAAGACTTATACCCATGTACTGTAACAATCTGTTTCGAATTTACTTTAAAATTATACTATAAAAATACATATTTATACTTAAATTGTTGTGTGCCGGTCATGTGTTGGTAAACGAAAAATGGACTATTGTTTATATCTTTGTAAACGCTAATTCAAAAAGTCAATATTTTGAAAAACTTTAAGAAATAGAATATTTAGAATTTAACTTTAATAGACTGGCAGCCCATGACACATGTAGGCTTCATTATTTCGAATGGAAGCCGTTTTCGCCAACGAGTTTCATGTGAAAAAAAAGTAGAATCAGGATTTCCCCAAGGCACAAACTGGATAATCGACGCTACAGTAAACATTGAAAATCAACATGGCATACAAATCCAAGTGATACGCGAGGATTAAAAATTGATAAAAAGGTGAAAAAAAAAACAATTAACTTAAGTATGCCGAAGGGAGTTTAGATTTTGTTATCTTAGTAGATGTTAAAAACATCAGTGACATACGTCATATACATATTAGCATAAGTTAATATACATATTAGCATACGTTAATTGTTCGAGAATGCTCAATATTTTTAATCATTAACAGTGGTTTATCAGAATTATTAACATTAGGAATTGAAAGCCACTCTGCAGTCAGCATTACAATAAAAATGTTACACTGTACAAAAAGTTTCAAGCATTAGTTAATTGTTCTTAATTATCACTTTTACCTCATATTTGGAAAATTATTAACAAATGAAATATCGCTGCAAAATGTATGCCACTAATGTTTTTAACATCTACTAAGATAACAAAATCTAAACTCTCTTCAGCATACTTAAGTTAATTGTTTTTTTTTCACCTTTTTATCAATTTTTAATCCTCGCTTAATAACCCTCAGTATCACTTGGATTTGTATACCATGCTGTTTTTGATGATAAAGTAGTACCCAAAAAATGCATCCAAGTACACGGCATCCATTAGTTAATTGTTCTAGTTTCGTGAAAATTCTAAGATTTTCAATGTTCACTGTATCGTCGATTACCCAGTTTGGGCCTTGGGGAATAGCCTTATTCTAGTTGGTTTTCACATGAAACTCGATAAAAAGAATCTATTTTTGTTTCTACAAAATTTTTAATAATACTAATTATGCATACAGGAACGACGTTTAAACTACATAACGTCAGCTCAATAATAAAAACCAAATAATTCTTAGTATATTATAGTTAAAATAAAACACACAGTTAAACTTTGAAAGGAACTCTTCTAATCTTCATATTCGCAAAGTCATTTTTGACATCTTCATATGTCATGGCAATCGTTATATAGTAAGCGCCAAACGTGATGGCGAGCGATCACGCAGGTATAGACTCTCCCAACTAAATTACTATTGTATTACGATAAGCCCCTTTGCCTGTCATTGGAGGACAACTAATGATACGCCTCTGTACAGAGCATTTATATGTCTTGCAAGAGCTGTACTGGGAGCTAACATCGAAAATGAGCTTGTGCGCATGGGGGCGGGCTCGCCATCACGTTTGGCGCTTACTGTATCTGACCCGATGTTCAAAACAGCCACATCATTTAGTTTGTCCTGAGAAAAATTTTCAACTCTTCGCAGACAGGAGAAACTCCGTTCTCCAGTACAGTTTGTTGCTGGAGTACCTACATACACAGATGCGAAGAGCAATGTCAACATTAGGATAAACACTCTACATGCTTCCCCGTCGAAGCCACTTCAGCAACTTTACAAACATCGTTAGGTCCTTTTTTTATCTACCTCGACATGATCCCTGAAATGGATAAATTCCTGAATGAAATCTGCCTCAATATCTTCAGGGTACGATGTGTACGTTGTGTCTTGCAGGAGAACCAACACGGTTGCCAGGCCAGCTCATGTATTGCTCATGCTATGTTGTCATGTTTATAATAAAACTCGTAGAAACTGAGTGATATTTTTTACGCATGTTTATCTTTCTTTTTTAACAAACTCACAGTCACTTATCGGCCATTAGAAGAAAGGAAAATGGTACAGCAAATAACGCTTTTTTCATTTTTTAACACTATATATTGGAATGTGTGTATGGGGTAATGGGGTTTATTTATTTTTATTATTTATTAAATTGATTATTGAATTTGTGATTTTATTGTATTGTATAGTTTGGCGCCAATATTTATTTAAAAATAAAATAAATATGAAGTATTGAATGAAGTTAATGATCTTTTTATTTTTTTATATAATTCCACCTATTAAAATTTTATTAAATTTACCTGACCTTTCTTTCTCAGTACAACCCTGTAACTTACTCTGATAAAGCACAAAACTACCTATCTCAGTCGGATTCGTTAGTTGTGTTTGGAGACGACGCTCTACGCACTCGTATTAATTATCTTCAAAATGGCTGTTCAATAATAGACAAGTTGTTGAATTAAACGAAGAAATATCATATTTTTTTGGGAAACAAAATCTAACACAGTGGCAAATTATGTATGATGTATTACCATCCTTTCCACACTTGAAGAATAGTAAAAATAATTGCTAAATTCAAGAAATCAGTTTGCAAGTGTTTACAAAAAAAACAAGTACAAAATCAATGATGAAAATTGCTTATCGACCAACAAGGTAAGTGGAAATTAATTTTAGTAAAGTATTTATTCATAAAGGAAAACTAGAAACTTGTTTAGTCTATAAGCAAAAAGAAAAAAATAGATAGATGTTTACAATCTAATCGTAATACATAAAAATATAAATACTACAGTAAATAATGAATATGTCAAATCTTCTTTAATTGTTTTTTTTTTTAGTTTAAATGCATTTATTGTTTTTGTTTGTCTTTTTTGATTATCATTATGGCCTTTAAATCTCTATCTAGAGTTATTTTTTTAGCTATAGCAAATCTGTTTAGAATATTATTGTTATTTTTTAATGATTAACTTTCTTTTTCTTTTATATTGTAGGAAGAAAGAATTAGGTACCTTATTTTTTTATGGTTAGTCCTTCTTCTTTAGATGCTCAGGGAAATAGCATCGGATTCCAATCTATTTTCTTTCCTTTTCACTTCAGGAAGAAAAATTTGTCGTATTTATTCAAATTGGTGACATTTTTAAAAGAAATCTTGTTGATTTCTCAGCACGTGAAGAATTTTAAATTTACCACACTTTTAAACTTTAAAATGTCCTCCTGTCAAAAGTCAAGGTAAGGTGACTCCCTACTTTATCGATATTGGAACTATTTTTTCTTAGACTTTATTGTGCAAGTGAAAAAACTGGAATGAGCCATCCTCTTGGAGTTTTTACTTTTATTAAACACATAAATCACAGGTCACTATAATACATTTTTCAATAAAATTGATATACGAGAATGGTCAAAAGTTATTTTGGTATTTTTGATTTTCTTACACACACCTTTTTTACACATATAATTATAATCTACATAAAACATAATATTAAATGTACAAATCTTACATCTTAAAACCTCTTCTAGACATAGAAATCACACTTTAAAAATTTCTCATTGTCAAAATGATTTCTTTTAAATTTTCGAAAATTAGAGCATTTTGGAAAAAATTGAATAGATGAGGCTTTTACTTGATGAGGATCCATATTAATGATGAAATAAAACAATTTAATTTGTTTAAATCTTCATTTTTTATTTTGAACTAACGTACAAATTAAAATTAGTGACGCGTTTCGCTACACAGTAGCTTTTTCAAACTAACGTTAGTTCAAAATAAAAAATGAAGATTTAAACAAATTAAATTGTTTTATTTAATCATAAAGCATTTTGGTTATTCAAAACCTTTTATAACATGTCCTTGCACCCTTTAGTTGCAGTTTATGTGTTTCTTTTTTATTTACAAGTGTTACTATAGTTTATTTTTTTAGGTTCACAACTGGAGTCTTGGTGGATAAGAATTTTCGATTCTAGTGTTGGAGGTAGGACTTCTTAGACTTTGAATTGTTTCAGTTATTTATGAGAAGACTCCAAATAATGTGTTTCCACCCTTTTTTCTTACTATTCTCATCAATCAATATTTTTTAAAAATATGAAAAGATAATTTTGACAATTGTACCTAGTATAAACTGTAAGTATTATCAGTTACTTCATAATAAATCATAAATAGGTATCTTACTATTATAATATTTCATGATAACAATCCTTAATGCTTATAATCATCAATACTTTTTATCAAATTCAGTTGCTGCTAAGTTTTTTAGTAGATTTAAACTACTAATATTTACTACCCTCAAAAATATCTTCTTAGTCTAAGTACATCGTTGGCTTTCAAAATGTAAAAATAAAAGCACATGGAACCTTGTCACCGTCCATGTAGGACACTTTTTCCCCATAACCTCCCTTGCATTTTTTGCCGCCTCCCGACCTCTAGCCCCCCTAGGCACGGGTCTACTATGCCTATTGCTAATCCGCCCCTGACTCGATGGTGAAAACGGCTTCCATTCGAAATAATGAAACCTACAAGTCTATAAGCATTTTTATTTTCATACTCTTCTCTCATAAAACCATTACAGTTTCCAAAAAAAAAAGGAAATAAAAGATTTTTGTACTTTTATTTTTGATTTCAGATACCTATTTTATATATTACAAATAGGGTTTTGTAAAACCATTTCGCATTTTCTAAATCAAATATATTTTTAAAACCGAAATATCCAACACTCCCTGCTAGAAGGTGATCAGTTCTCTTAAAATTGACATATATAAGTGCTTAGCAACATAACTTTCACTATTTTCATTAAAATTTGCTAACAGAAACATAACAACGAAAGGCAGATTGTCCGATTGCCACTTAATATCCTTCATCAGTCATAGTAAGTATATTGCGGACACAAACGCAAGTGCTGTATTTCTTTCGCGTTCCAACTGATTATAGTATCGTTCTTGGGACGGTACAAAAACTACCTTCTGGAAGGGGTGATAAAGTTTATGTGTCCATCCCTAATTCGAGTTTGCGCACTATACATTACTCTATACGATTCCAGAACGATTCCTAAATGCCAGTTGGAACAAACCTAATGGTTATTTAAAAGGGATACCTTTTTTATCGCTGTATAGTTCTTTTCACAATCTAAGATACTGACTAGACTTGACTTAGGTTTGAGATGCAATAAAACCATAGAACTTTTCGGATTTACCGTGCAGGGCCGCACTATACCTGATGAAAAATAAAAAGTGCTAAGTAAATTAATTTTTACAATTTATTAATTTTTTTTTATTCCCCTTACCAATGTGTAAAGTTGGTTGGGAATTGAATAAACAAACAAAAATTTGCAGTAATACTATATTTTAACAGTATTTTTAAGAACAAAATAAAATGCACCATATCTTACTCTAAATCAATTTCGCTATCACTACTATCTTCCAAATTAATAATAATTATTTTTACAGGCTCTAGGTTATTTATATACATATAGCGATAAGAGTTTTCAATTTTTTTAACGTGTTCAGTACAGTTTTTCCAGTTTTCAACGGTTTCAACGTATTTATAATAAGAATGACCCAAAAGTCTTATAGAGTTTTCAGATAATAATTTATTATTCGCCAACAACAAAATAAATACAAACCTGTCACGGCTAATACCTTTATGGCTTTATTGCATGTCATTATCTCATCTCAGGTCAGGTCAGTTTCTTAGAACGTGAAAATAAACGGCATTCCGGCATACCCGTGGCTGCACTGACTGTACGTCACAAGCAATAGCATAGCGTTCATACCCGCTTGGAATAATTTGATTTTTCCGCATTTTAAATTCGTTTTAGTGGCTGTATGTGACCAAAAAAAAATCGTTTTATTAATGATAATATATAGTTATGGTTTATAGCACATATTTGGTATTTGAAAATTTTGTCAAGTTTTGGTACGTATAACATTATTTTACCAGATTATTTATTATATTGTGAAAAATCAACGACCACGCTATAAAATACCGAGCAAGAGGAAGTATTTACACGCGCGATCAGTATCTCTTCGTTTTTGATTGAATTATAGGTGAACTGAACAGTTTGTATAGAAGTAAATAAAAGTGACGAACGTAGTTGTTAGGGGATTTTAGTCAGTAAAATATAAATTTAAAGACAATGTTATTCAGATACCAAAGAAAATGTACACTTAATAAGACGGAAATTAACTAGTTGTTATATAAAATATTTTATTACAGGTACTAAAACGGATGCTGTTTAATCCCGTTGTACGGGTTTTTTATAACCTTTTTATGAGTTCTGTAGTATGGAGTATCATAAAAACTAAAGGAAGTTGAAATTTTTAAGTGTTAAAGTAATGAAATGGGAGATCCTTATAGAAGCAATAAACAAATCAAGGTCCGTCCAAACGAATATAATTTTAGTTACGTAGTTCAGTAAAATAGAAAATAGTCTAATCGACTTCACTAAATATAATTGTTAGGATGTCAAAAAGAAAAAGTGTCGTTTTTAAAGATGAAAATAGCGAAATATAGAGTTTTTAAATATTGGCATAGCGAAAAGATAGTATTTGAAATAAAAATATAAATAAAATTGTTATAATTCAAAATAGCCAGATATTGTCGAAAGATTAGAATAACTACTGCTAGTACGCCAATGGGACAAAAATATCCTATAACCTTGGTACATATGCAAGCAATAAGTTTGGCGAAGTTTTATAGCAAATGGAATCCCATAAAATACGAGCAAACATCCATTTTCATACAGGGTGATTCATAATTATTCAAACATGGGCCAAGGGCGGATTATTTGGACTAAATATGCTCCAATGAAATATTGCAGTGGAAAAAGATGATTGACTGACAATCAATTAATGCTCAGAAAACACAAGTCATTAACTTTACAAGACAGACAGCACTGCCAGGCCTGAAAGTAGCGGTGCTAGGAGGAACGGAGATTCCATTGGTCAAAGAAACGAAAAAATTTTTTTTTTCGATCACAGGCTAACATGGATCAGCCACATATAAAAAGTTAGCTATGTTTTTGAGCAGATGCAGAAGAATATGTGGTGAAAACTGGTGCCTTATCTCCAAAATGGCCCTACAGTTATATGCAAGTGTTATTAGACTAATGATCTATGGGTGTGTGATGTGGTGGACAAAGATGCAGCAGGTGGGGACCGTAAGGATGTTAGTAACACACAAAGCTAGCATGCCAGCGCTAAAGCCACTCGATTCCAAACTGGTTCAATTGTAAGATAGTATAGTTTGGCAAACATGACTGAAGCTGTGAAAGGAATGCGGTCGAAAACGTTCGATATTGCCACGTTTAACTATGAAAAAGCTAAAGTGCTAAGTATGTAGTGATAATAATTAGAAAATGGACTTTTTATTATTAACAATATGTCAATAATGATTAAACGTTAGTGTGCTTGTTTCATTGGATTTTGTCTATTAACATTATTTTTTCAATTTCTGAATATTAAAAGATGAACACTTTTCCAAATATGTTATGGGTTTTCTTCAAGCCGGCAACGTCGTGCGAAAATCATAATTACCACGCCCTCCTACTAACTCAATTGGTGAATATTTATCGAACCTCCGTTGCTAGGTAACCACCTGACTTCCTATTGGCAACCGCGTGCGTGTGTTCTTCCCTCTCACTTCGACAATTGATTGACATTGATTATCCAGTGGCGTTTAAATTTACCTTCGTATTTTCTGTTTTACTTGGTATCTTATTATTTCGTATTCATATTGAATTCAAGTACGATTTTTAACATTATTTGTTTTTAACAAATAGGTACCGTGTTTTGAAAAATACCTTACCTAGCAAAGCATCAATCAGTTTCTATATATAATTATTTTATAATAATTATTATTATTTTTAATACTTTTATAAAATAGGTACCGTACGCTATTGGTACGTTTATGACAGATATCGGCGACGTTTCCTCGCCCCTTACCGATTCCCCGTAGCTTCAGATAGACTTGCCAAACTATACTTATGTGTATGCATTGGATGCGTCTAGCGCCACCGTTTAATTTTCTAGCCCGCAGGCAAGCATGCGCATTTCATGATCAGTTTGTATTATAATTTATCGAGAAGGGCAAGAAAAATCATTGAAAAAGCTATACAGTGTTGAAAAAATGGCTTTTTCAATGATTTTCCTTGCCCTTCTCGATAAATTTACCAATTGATCTGTTTTAACTAAGAAAAATTAGAAACAAAAACTAGTATTAGTTCCTAATTATTCTAACCTAAAAATTCAAAATTACAAGACAAGGCAAACTGATCGTGAAATGCGCCTGCGGGCTAGAAAATTAAACGGTGGCGCTAGACGCAAGTTGCACTGGATGTACTATGAAACAGTAACAAGGTTATAGTAGCTTGGGTTCAAGGGCGCCAGGGTCATAAGGGCAACGAAAAAGCAGATTAAATCGCCAGACTTGGCTGGCCAGTACCATTCATTGGCCAGAGCCCTTCTGCGACGTTGCAAAAAACAACAACAAAAAAGGGTGGCCCTCAGAGCCATGGAGTGATGGACAAATACAAGCGAACAGTTCATATTACATCATTCACCAAAGTTCACCGCATATTTAAAGAGCAAAGAATGAAATACTGTCAAAACTGTGGTTAGAGTGCTAACTGGGCACTGGAAGTGACAGGATTCATAGATATAGCCATATACAGATTCTGTCAATTGGAGAAAGAAGCAGCACACACAAATATGCCGATAAGGCAATTCTTCTGACAGTCATTTGGCTTTAAATATCCCGATGAGATATCATGAATGAAATAAGCTTTTTCTCAATTTTCGATGTCACTTTGTGTGATAAATGTGGATAATCTTCAACCTTGGCTGTTGTCAGTTTTCTAATTTGTGTTCATAAAACGATAGTTAACGAACCAATTTCTGTGTTTATTGAGATGTTGCAGTGATGTCGGATGTTACGATCGCACGTTCTCAAGCGTATGACTTCCAAAAAAGGAATGGTCGTCAAGCAAGAATACCACTTTGGAAAAGTACTCGCACATGAACTATTCGTTTTGATGCGTATACGTCAAAGAGCTCACTTGTGGTGAATACGGCTCCCGGATAACGAGCAGTAGTTAGCGAAGACTTTACTACTATGCAATTCTTGAGGTGATTCGTTAAAGGGCGTCCTTGAGCGAAATGAGAAATTTGGCAATAGCGTTCGCTCTTCGTAACTCTGTCCAATTTTATGGGTTATGTTTTATATATGTCTGTTTAAAAGTGTTGTATGAAATGGATCAGAACATTCTAAATAATGAATTACGCGGACGAAGAGGAAAAGCTTCGGAAAAGCAAAAAAATTATGTTAGAATATTTCCAAGAGAAGGTTCAAATAATTGGTAGTAAATTCACAAGTAACTTTGAAGATTCCGAGGACTAATTTGGCAAATATCTTAAATAGTATTCGCGGCGGAGAAAATCATTCATTGTCGTGAAGGGATTCCAAGGATTGCGCGAAGCCCGGAAATTTTGAACTTCTATTGCCGCCAGCACTAAATTTTCCACTAACATTAAATTCACAAGTTCATCCATCCTCAATTACTCAAACTCAATTGTAATTTGGAATTTTTCTATAAAAAATAGTATTAATTATACGCGCGCTATCACTTATCACTTTCAGTATAAATATACTATCAAGCGAATGCGCAAAGCAGAGAGCGCTCAAGAATAGTATTTTAACGAATTCGTTAGGAAGCGAGTAACCTTGAGTGTTGCGAAGGGCCAAGAATTGAGGTCCTGATCAGTTTTCTAATGAGTTGTTTTGCTTTTGACAGCTTTTCTAAGAAATGTTGGTTATTTTCAAGATTCAAATCTGTGTGTGTTTTCAATAATTTTCAATATATCACTGAATAATTTATTACCGGAACGCTACCGAAACAGTTGACAATTTAAAAAATTTTGCGGTTTAATATCGCATCAAAAGCTAACCAAATAATTTATATGATTGAATATAGCAAAATTTATAGTTTAAAATAGTACAAAACATTGTTTTTATAGATTTTATCAGTTTATTTACTGTAAACTTCCGGAAGGAAAAGAATATGAAATAAAATCTCCATATTCAATATTTATGAGAGATGAAATGATATTTCGTGAAATATTTTTTTTCTGTTTAGCATTTTAAACATTCCCGTTTTCTCAATATTTTCCTACAATTAATCAGAAATTCATTGAAAATCAAGCTCTAAAAATGATACCGAAGTAGGGGAAGTACGTCCAAAATAACATATACGGACAAAACGACATATTGGCGAAATTTAAAAATTAGCGCGGTTTAAACTGTCAAAAATAAACCAATTATAGTGTATTTCAGAAAGGTATAGAGTAATAAAATGGGGAATTCCGTCCAGTTCGGCTCAATTTCGGTGTCGGCCATAGGCGTAGGTCTTGAAATAGTATTGTTTGAAATATTAAAATTCCAAGTAATTGCGTAAGAGAATTAGGAAAAGTATGTTTGAGGAGAAAATGTGGGATCTTGACTACTTGATCGATCGGACCGTCGACCCGTTAATTATAACGTCAAGAGGATATGACAGTTCCTCAGATGACGAAGAATATTATGATTTTTTATAATTTAATTTCTGCATAATGTAGTTTTTGTATAATGTTCAATAAAAAATAAGTGTACCTAATACTATGTACATAATGCCTAATTTTCATTCTGTTAAAATAAAATTCTTTCCTTTTTACGAGTATCCTACCGGCACGCCTTTGGCACACTATTTTCAGTGTTTGTGAATGGATAACAATAGGCTAAACCCATAATATTGACCCCAACCCGGGTGGTACTACCTGCACTTGATAAAAAGAAAGAATTTTACAATGAAATCAATGCCAAACTATGAAAGTGGCTTAAATATTCGTTGGGTCACTCTGTGCTCCCTTTGCATACCTAATGAGGTTTTATTACTCTATACCTTTATGAAATAAACAAGAAGTGTCTACACCAAAAATATACCATTGGATTTCTGAGAGACGTTTGAAATCGGTGATGTCTACTGTCCAAAGACCTCAAAAAATCCTGGCTACCTCCGGCAGGAAGCAAGTAGGTGCCATTAAAAAGCGCGGAGCGGAGATCCAATGTGACAGTAGTGTGCTGCATGAACGCAGCTGGGTCGTACGTACCTCCTTTTATGATTTTCCCCAGGAAAAATATGAAAAACGAGCTCGTGGATGAATCACCAACTGGCCCGGTTGGAGTAGCTCATGAAAGCGGGAGGATGACCACTGAAATATTCGTGAGGTTGCTCCAGCATTTTCAAAGCTTTGTAAAAGCTGGTCATGATGATAAAGTCCTTCTTATTGTCGATGGCCATGCCAGCCATAAGTCATTCGCAGCTTTGAACTTTGCGAAGGAGAATGGAATAGAGATTGTTTATGGAAAAACTGCTTCAGTTCAAAATGCATGCAATGGTTGCAAAAGCACTGGACTGTGGCCAGTTAATCCAGACATATTTCCCGATCACTTTTTTGAACCAGCTGAAACAACAAATATGCTAATAGTTTCCACAGCTGATAACCAGGACCCAATCCAGGATCAGAGCCTTCTTCCATCGTTGCCGATAGAAACGGAGGCTGGCCTGAATCTTCATTGAAGCCATCCACTAGTTCTTGTAAACCACCTAGTTGATCGGATTCTTGAGTCACTAATGATATTCATAACACAGTGACTGGTCACTCAGACATTTCTCAACCATCTACAAGTTCCTTTCCAACGACAAATTCTTTAGCAGTTCCAGTTGATTCAATTTCTCCAGTTTCCAGTGGTGAATTTGTAAATGGACAGGGTAAACGAAAGCCAAAGAAACGAACGACAACTTTCCTACTTACGTCATCACCAAATATGGGAGAATTAAAACTCAAACGAGAGACTGAAGCTGAAAAACCAACTCGTTGAAGAAGACAGACTCAGGTGAAGATGCCTTGATCAAGAAGACGAAGAAGACGATTGTGCCTGTATTTACTTCAACGATCTCTACTCACGTTCAAAGCCTGGTGAGGGATGGTTGAGGTGCATTAATATAAGCAAAGTTGTAGGAAAAAATATGTTCCTATTATGAATAATATAAAAGTTATTTGATAATTAATAATTTTGGACGTACTGCCCCTATTTTCAATTCTCTGAATGGTAAATAGAGAAAGCACGAGCCGCTACTGATTACCAATGATTACAGTTTATAATATAACAGTCATTATTGTACTCAGTTGGAAACTTTCCAGTCTGAACGTTGGATTATTAAACAAATAGCCCACATGAGAAGTCCCATAAGCTTTAAACTTTCGTCTTGCAGTTACTTTAAGACACTACTTGGCAAGTGTAATGTCTTTCGAATTATTCCCATCCACAATAAGATTTTTTGTTCCTCTAGTATTGGGGATACTTACAAAGATAAATGTGTAGAAGTGAACAAAAAAACATCACTACTACTTGTGCTGCTGATATAGTATGTTCTGTTATGCCTTTGTTCGTGAAGCAGGGTCTGTATTATCGAGTGGATAATGTGGCAAGTGAATCGGCGTTGTTGAAATCTGGAGATAGCGATTGTGAATCCTGCCAAAAGAGACTTTGCTGTTCGTAATTTTTTTGAATAAATGAGTGGTTAAATAACAGAATGGAGCTTGGCGAACATAGCAACAGGATAAGCCCAAAAAGGACGGAAAAAAGGATGTCACAATTTTAAAAAAGCTGTTACAGTAATTGATAAAAGATATAACTGGATATACAGGGTGATTCATTAAGGATGGAGACAGGCTCTCGGAAACCGTATATCCTAGAATTTGGAGAAAGAAATTCTAATGAGATAATCGGCCCTAAAAAATTGTTTTTGAGAAATACAGAGTATATTTGCTTCTATAATTTCATTAATGGTTTCGTCAGTATTATGACAAAATCGTGACATTTTGAAATATTAAATATTTGAAACGTCAAAATCGAAATAAATCAAAATGTATCCAACGTAGGTAATATAGTGAAAACAGCCCATGGTCTGTTTTCAGTGTAATGTTGTTCTGATTGGTTGTGTTCAATCAAATGACCTCAAATTAACTGATTTCATTGGATATCTACCAGAGAAAAAAATTTTCAGTTGTAATTTAACTAGTGCAATGAAAATTATCGAAAATTTTTGGGAAAGATGCTAGAATGCAAGTTAAGTTGGAAAAAAGCACGAGTGCGCGGAGCGCTCGAGTGCCTTTTGATGAAAACAAGCCGGAGGGTCTGCAGAAATAGTATATTGTGCAACAAGGGGGAAAGTTCAACTCTTCTCACGAGTGCCGCAAACACACGAGTGAGAAAAGTACTTTCCCCACATGTTGCACACTATACTTTTTCTACAACTGCACAAATTTAAATAATACAAGTAAAGTAACTTAATATTTATTATTATGGTTAGTAAAACAAAAATAACACTAAAGTATTCCATCTCTATACTGTTAAATACTTTAATTTAAAATTATAGTTGATCGTGAAATTTGTACAATTTTGTATTCTAATGTAATACTCCGTTATATTAATCAATCTGACAGTTTTGTGACAACTAAGTAGGAATTTAAAGATGACAGAAGCCTACTAAGTTTTTGTCCATTTTATTTGATTCTCCATATAAATGTATGTGGCGTGGGCAAAGTGCCGTGAGAAATAATATTTCTCACAGTATGAGCAATATTTGGTTTTGAAATTAAGTAAGGTATGAGAAATACGTCACTTTTCATAGCAGTTGTAGAAAAAATTTTTTTCATCTCATATCTTATGAGCTAGCATTTCGAGGAGGTGAGGCAGCCAACCGCTTGACGGATTTCTTTCAAGAAGAAAAGTTTAATGATGGAGCAAGCACAAATAGAATAGAATATAATCCAGTGTTTTCAAAAACCTGCCAATGAGGAGGCCGCAGATCAATAGGCAGTAAATGGTTATTCACAAACACTACTAATGAAGACATCTGCCCCGTTAGGTAGGTCAAATTAACCGTTTTTTATTTAATTTTTCTTATCAAGATTATACAAAAAACTTTTGTCAAAACGAGGATCTAACGTGAAGACGAACCGTCTGTTTCTTACACCGAATCGAGAATGGCAAAATAATGGTATATGGTTCAAGAACATCCCAGTTGGCAGAAATGAGATCGCAAAATGGACAAAGCTGTCTCCAAAAAGAAGGATAGCGAAAAGTTCAAATTTACAAACCATTCTCACCGAGCAACTGCCGTAAGCCATCTAACCAAGGTTGGGGCAAACGAAAACCAGCTAACGAAAATAACGGGACATGGAAATGTCAGTTCAATAAAACCTTTTTACAACTCGATAAAGAGTTTCGCGAGGAAATAATAAAGAAAATGAGAAACAGTGAAAACAACGAGTTTAGCGTTTTTTCAGTTTCAACTTCTGCTTCAAGTAACGTTGTTTGTGACCAACAACAAACTTCGACTGGTTCAGTCATAAATTTCAATAATTGCGTTTTTAATTGTAAAAATTTCAATAACTAGGTTTAACAGTTTTCATGTTACTTTAATAAATAATAAACGTTTATAATTACGTCTGCATTTATTTTAAAGGACCTGATAATTTTGCAATAGTGCAAATTATCGCCTAATTGTATGCTCATTGGCTAAAACAACAATCAAAAAATAGTCGGAACATTGTTGAAATGTCAAATTTGACAGATGAAAAAAATTTTCACTAGTAATACCACTAAAGGTCAAATTTTTTCGAGCTAATGAATATTTTGAAAATTATTCCGAGTCGAAGACGAGGGATAATTTTCTAAAAATATTCATGAGCGAGAAAAAATTTCCGGAAATAATTTGACCTCGTGTGCTATTCGGTAAGAAAATTCCACACTAAATTGTGTTTGGAAATCAAATAATTGAAATTTATTTTTCGATTTCTAGCAACGTCAATTTTTGACGTTTAAGGTTTGGTCGACTTGATTATTTAGTTACCATGGCAACTAAGTGAAACCCTAACCTAAAGATTATTTCAGTTTTGAAACTGTCAAGCGGCACGACGTAAAAAAATGTTTTGGTAGCAATTGAGACCTTTAAACTGTTGATTTCTACTCGTTGTAGTTGCACGAAAATACCATCTCAAGACACAACACAGTATATTCTTTAATTTTACATAAGTTTTGAGTAACTACAAGTGGTAGAAAATTGCTTTTTTGTAAATAAAAACCAGACTGTCAAAAAAATATTCTGACATTATAAACGTCAAAAACATTTCCAGTATAATTCGCTGTTGGGTACCCACGAGGAAAAAATTTCCAGTTGTAATTTAACTAGTGCAATGAAAATTATCGAAAATGTTTGGGAAAGATGAGAGGTAACCAACTCAAAGTCTCTTCACTGTAAATTTTGGTGGATGCGCTGGGGATTCGAGAACATTCGAGTTTATTGCTTTGTTTGTGCATAGGTCGGGCGCGGAAGGTACTGGAATTTTCTAGAGTTGAGAAGGACTATATATACGCGGGTTTTTAAGTGCGTGAATTATTATTGAAACAATTAGTAAAACGGACAGTAAAGAGTTAGTTTATAGAAGTTCCTAGTAATCGGACAGTGAATGAAATAGTGAAGATAAATAATGTAATATTCAAGTGGTAAAAATAAATTAGAACTATTATACCGAGTGTAAATAAGTTAGTAGACATTAAGTATAGTGTGTATATAAATTAAGTTTGATACAGTGTGTGTTTCTTTAAATAAATAGATAGTAACAACTACTTCCCGGGATACATGCCCCGACAGACATTGAATTATACTTCTAAGTCAAACGGGGTTGGTAAATCTACAAGATTTAAATCAACCATTCTGGTTTGCAACAAGAAGGGACAACATAACTTGTAGACCGGTTTCGGCGTATTGCGCCTCATCAGTACAAGGTGAATGTTATCGTCCGAGAGTTAATCCCGAACTGAATTCATCACTCCCATCGCCAACAATACATATCTTCCAATGACGGAAATGTGTTAGCTGCGAAAGTAGCGACACCTTCACCTCCAAGTCCACAAACCAGAATTCGAAATGACAACAAGCCACGTGGGCTTGAAACAAAAATGAATTAATACAGTTTCCTGTAAAATAGATAGTAATTAGCCATAGTGTGTATTATTTTATCCCACAAGTAGAAACTAAAATAAATAAATAGGAAAAACATTACAATACAAAGGTTAGTAAAATAACTCAAAAAGGAGAAACAAATGAATTTATGATTAATAAAGGGGTAAAGCAAGGTGACTCATTGTTCACAACACTATTTAATCTATCATTAGAATACACAATGAGAAAACTTTAACGAAGAAGGAAAAGCAAAAATAAGGAACAAATGAGAGGAAGATCATGAGAACAATATTGGGGCCTGTAAAAATAAATGAGAATGAATATAGAATTAGAACGAATCGTGAAATTTGGGATGAACAGAAAGGAGAAAACATTGTAAAAAGAATAAAAGTACAACGAGTTAAATAGGACACGTATGGAGAGAAGGAGCTAAATCAGTAACCTACAATAGCTTGCAGTGGAACCCAGGAGGAAGGAGGAGATGCGGTAGACCCAGGTCAAAGTGGCAAAATGAGGTAGAAGCGGACCTTAATAGTCCAGGAGTAGCAAACTGGAAAGAAAATGCAAAAAATAGAAAATTATGGAGGGACATAAGTGAAAGAATTTGAACGTACAACGGGGACTGATCCACATCAATTAAGCGGATCTAGAAAGCATACGCGGCGTAACCCCACATGGGGTGTCAAGCCATTATATATATCACAACTACTGAAAATCCCTCTAGTTAAACTAGCGGCCTTTATAGAATACACGAAGCTTCTGGAATGGAAGTAGATAACATGGGAAATGGTACAAAGATTCAGTTCAAGTACCTGGGCTGTTGATCACAACCCAAACGAATGAATGAATGAATAATGAAACAAAACTAAGAGAGCTACTCATAACAGAAATTTACAAAACGCACTTATTACCTAATTATTTTAAATATTGAAAATGCTTGCCTAATGTAGTATAGAATCAATCCTGTAAGTCATTTTATTTAATGGAAAATAAAATAAAATAAAATAAAATGTCCACTACATACATCTTTTATGTTCAAGCTATAAAAAAAATGTAACTATTTTAACAGCGTCACGACATCTGGTGCTGATTTATTTCCGTTATACAACCCTCGCAATTAATCATTTTTAAGTCGCTTTTAGTCATGTACGGAAAAACCAATAAAAGCGAATACTTTTATCAACCAGCTTTGACAAATTTTTGTATGAAATTGATTAGTGGTGCGTTTTTCGAAGCTTTAAAAGTTCATTAATAAATTAATAAACAATGTTGGTGTAGGTATGTTTCAGTTAATTTATAAATTTTTCAGGAGGTAATATTTTCTTTCGTATTCAGTAAACTCTGAATAATATACAAACTTTTAATTTTCAGAAAAAAAAAACACTACAAATGAGATCGGGTAAATATGAAAAACGAAACAACAATTTTAAACCCAATTTCGCCTGGTTTAAATTTTTTTTAGTTGAAATTTCGAAAAAAAATTGGACAGTGGAATATGCAGATGAGACGGCGGAACACATTATTGAGATGCAATAGGCAGGAGAGGATTTACCTATAGATAAGTCAAAATTGGCGCATGTAATGTCATGCCTTCAATGGTTGCGAGTGGAAAGTTATGTGGAAAGCTATGTGGAAAGCTATGTCTATAAATATTTCAAAATAAAATTTGATCTTAATCTATAATAGCTTGAATTTCTTTGTTTGTTGCAATTATAGTTTTAATGATTTTTTATACATTCTCTTTTTGTTAATTCATCATTATAATCAACCATTATCGTTTTGAATTACATCAATTTCTATTAAGTTGGGAATTCTGGAACCGTTTGCGATACTTGACACTGAACACTGTTTACACTACCACTACACCAACACTTTACACTATCTTACGCGCGTTTCGATAACCAAGTTATCTTCTTCAGAGACTGAAGGTCGTAAGATAGTGTAAAGTGTTAGTGTTGGTGTAGTGGTAGTGTAAACAGTGTTCAGTATCAATTTCTATTTTATCTGCTTATTTGCATTTTGTTATTTTTAAGTATTCAATTCCAGTTTAATATAATAGAAATAAGATTTCAAGAATGCTTTTGCTAATTGTATAAGTAATTTATGTTGGACCAAGTCAGTAGATAAACGATTCGTGGTATTATGAGAAGTTTCGTATGGTAGACTACAAATATTTTAACGCGATTAGATGTAAAATGTCACTTGACAATGCGAATATCGAGTTTAGGTGAACGTGAGAAGTGTGTTAAAGGAAATTCTCCAAAATGTTGTTAAGATATCCGTTTTCAATTAACCTCAAAGTTCTAGGGAGGAGATAAGATTAGGTAAAAGGCTCGATGAGGTTTTGCAAGCAAGAAAATTATGTAGTATTATTATGGGAATTACCGGAACTAATTTACGGTTCCATCTCCATTTGAATCGGGAGTAGTCATATGAATCTTCTATCCACATTTTTAGGTTAAATATTAAAATGAATAAGTCTAGTTTGTTGTTAACTCAACAGAAAAAGTTTATAATGGCAATACAGAGTTTGGAATCTTCAAAATGTTTGCTTTTTGATGCATCAACTTGCGAAATTTTCATGTAATCACCCTATAGTACAGAATCCGCCAAAATAAACAGTACCGAAAATAAAAATTTTTAATTTCTGTAATGTAAGTGTTCAAAATGTTCACCATTTCGACGCAAATAAGCTTCATATCGATTTTGTAAGTCAATAAACATATTTATAAAAAGTGGTTGATGTAACTGCCGAAAAATATTTTGTTTTCTTTCCCGTAGTTCGGCAATATTCGCCGGCGGATTTTCCGAGTGAAATATTTTGTCCTTCATTATGCCCCAAATGTATGCGTCAGGTGGCGTCAGATCAGGTGAATGAGAAGGATATTCGAAGTCTGTTCACCCTATAGTATATTGTGTTACAAGGGTAGAAAATGAGCTTTAGCAGCCCGAGACTATTAGAGCGTAGCGAAGCGAGGGCAGCTGATAGTTAAGGAAAATAGGAAAATATAACACAAAACTTTGACACACAATGTTTAATTAAAAAATTTACGTGATACGTCAAAGTTCTCAAGTGACAGATGGTGAAGAACTTTAAAAATTGTGGCGTTAAGAGTTTTTCCGCCCTTGGGCTGCTTACCCTTCTCTTCCACCCTATATTTGGTGTTCATATGATTGGTTTTCCGGTAAGGCAGGAGAAAAAAAATTTTTGCTCTTTATTACAACCTAATAGAACGTCACACTTGTTTTTGCTGTCTTAAATGTCGATAATAATCACTATATTTTATTTACACTCGTGTGATTTCGTGATATTGGATCTTATCTCTTTGACAGATTTGGGACCTTTAATAAATTCTAGGAAAATACCAAAGCTGTTAGTCTTTTGAGTTATAGCCACTCGTCGGCACTCATTCACTTAACCCCTTAAATCTAGACCCATTCCTCATACAAATTAAGATGAGGTTGAGGGTGTAAAAAAACAATTAATTCGCAAATACATTGTCATTTTTTTATTTGCTGCACGAAGTGAAAATTGGTTGTCGGGTTGAAAAAAAAATTCTAAAATTATGGCTGGTGCACAAAAAACTATACAAAATATTGTTTATTGATTTAAATAGATATTTCCACATAAAGTATAAGTATAAAAACCGAAAAAAAATTTAAAAGTCCATATCTAAACACGTTAAAAATTTGGCCTTTTTGCCCAAATTTTTGACTTTTTTACATTGTTATTGCCTTTTTTAGCCATAGTATCTGCCTCCAAAGGCGCCTTTTTTCCCATTTTTTTCTGCTTTAATAATAAGTTTAAAATCCAAATAGTTGTTTCCTTTTATTTGCCACCTTTGAAATTATATGTCTGCTTAACCTTTTTTATTAAATGCCAAGAATTTGAAAGTTGATAATATACTAAATTCCTACGTACCAATGTTAAATTGAATAGACCGGATTTTAACAATTCAATACACGTTAATGATAAACCGCAAATTACTAAATTATAAACACCAACTGGAATAATCTCAAAATGCACTAACATCAAATTTAAATTTTGCTCCAGCTGTGAAAATTAGCTATTTTCATGTCAATCATATTGTTGTCTCCTTTTACGATAATTGAACTCCTGCGCAGAAAAAAGTCGCTATCGCATGCTGTTTTGTGAGTTTTTGATTGATTGAAAAAATATGTGTTTGATGATATCAAGACTTATAGTCTCCATAAAATCAAGCGTGATAGAGAATACGAATCTATATTTTATGCCAAGAACACTTCTCTTCGTCATGGAGTTTTAGGAGCAATATAAAAGTTCAACATATTTACAATGAGTGTAATAAGTCTTTGAAAAAAGAAAATGAAAAAGCCTTACTATGTGCAAATAATGGTATAAATAATGGTGTAATGGTAATAAGGGTGAAAAGACTATCTAATTCCAAGAGCAATATCTAATTGTGCGAAAAATGTTGCTAAAAGTTATTTTTATAAATGAAATTAGTTATTAATTTAGATAATCATCAATGAATATTCAATATTACATTCTCATAAAATTTCAAGCTTCACGACTATACGATAGATATTATATTCAGAACAGTACAAAAGGAATATTAGCGACGCCAATAGGGAAAAAGAAAACTAATAAACACGATTTTGTAGAAACAGATTCTATCAATTTTCCCGTTTGAATTCGTACTTTTCATCTAGTCTCCATGATATAAAGGATTAAGTGAAGTGGCGACGGTAAAGACTTGGCGTTTCTCCTGTAACTATAATTATTCCAAGAGAATTATTTTATATAATCCTAAACATCTTATAATCCTTAGCAGGTAGTCTAACAATATTGTCCTTCATTATAACATTGTTAAGTCAAAAGTTTCCAGAGCTTATTAAAGCCCCTCAATACCTACACCTTCTAATTAATTTGAATTCAAATCATGCAGAAGTCTGGCTAATTCCACAATTAATTTTACATGGATAGACCAATTAAAACCCGCAAAAATCAACCTTATTTTCATCGTTTATATGCTGTAATGTAAAAAACAACAACTTGATTGGACAAAAATTAATTTCCCCACCATCTATGCTGTATTTGACGTTACAACTAATAAAGACACACACCATCGTTATTCGTGACACGTAAATGCTTTGTAAACTCAATCTCCGATTTTAGGGTAGCAAAGTGGAACTGTTGAACCTAAAACATAATCAACATCAACCCTGAATCTCTAATTGATCAATTAATAATGATCGATTTCTAAAATACACACACAAGCACAGCAGCGTGTAATGAGAAACTATAACGAGCGTATGATTACTTTTTTCTCTGTACGTACTGAAAGTAGCGGTAAATTTGTGTTAATTTTACTTCTAATTCATATTTATATCCCGAATAACAAATATTTACATTAATTATCCCATATTATTATTAATCGGTCTCTCTCCAAAACCAATTAGAACTGAGAGAAGCGAAAAAAGTCACATGATATACTTGTTCAGGCATCTAAACACTTAATAGTTATTTGTGTATTTAGAGCGTAAAGTAACAGATTTCGAAAGATCGCCGCAACATTCTTTCTCAAGCGGCAATTTTACTTTATGCTCGAAAAACACACATAATTTTTTAGTGTTATAAATGAAACTAACTGTTTCTAATTAATTCCACTATTTAATTAAAAGATTTATGAAAATTATTAAAGGATATTGATAATTATTTCGATATTGACATATCATCGTCAGAATGACATAATTTTTTCTTCATTCGCCCTTTTAAAAATTAAAACAGATTTTCAAATTATCTTAGGTTATAATAGGAGTGCTAGAATAATCGTCATTTTCGCTATTCACGTAGGGATGTTAAAAATTAATCGATTTTTACTTAAATCGATTATTATTTTCTTGAAATGTATTTTTTGTTATCGATTTTTATAGTGGTATTAATCGATTTTTAGTAAATAGATCATATAAATTACGTTTTTAAATCGATTTTCAGAAAAGGCTCGTATTATTGACTATTTATCAAGTTTTTTGATAATTTTTGACCTTTTTTGACCATATTTCAAAATTTTTTACATTCATTGACCATTTTTTACAATTATTGACTATTTTTTAAAATTTTGACAATTTTTAAAAAATGTTGACAATTATTGACCATTTTTGACCATATTTCAACATTTTGGACAATGTTTGATAATTATTGACTAGTTTCAAAATTTTGACAACTTTTGACAATTTTTTAAAAATGTAGACAATTATTGACCATTATTCAAAATTTTTACAATTTTTGACTATTTCTCAAAATTTTTACAATTATTGACTATTTTTCAAAATTTGGACAATTATTGACCATTTTTGACCATATTACAAAATTTTTGAGTTTTCGATAATTATTGACCATTTTTTCAAATTTTTTTAAATCCTTGACAATTATTTACATTTTTCAAAATTTTAACTATTTTTCAAAATTTCTACAATCATTGACCATTTTTGACAATTATTGACCATATTTCAAAATTTTTGACAATTTTTGATAATTATTGACCATATTTCAAAATTTTTAATAATTTTTGAAAATTATTGACCAGTTTTCAAAATTTTGACAATTTTTCAAAAATTTTGACAATTATTGACAATTTTCCAAAAATGTTGACAATTTTTGACCTTTTTTGACCATATTTCAAAATTATTGACAATATTTGACAATTTTCCAAAAATTTTGACAGTTTTTAACAATTTTTCAAAAATTTTAACCATTTTTCAAAATTTCGACATTTATTGACCATTTTTGACAATTAATGACCATTTCTCAAAATTTTGACAACTTTTGACAATTATTGAACATTTTTGACAATATTTCAAAATTTTTGATAATTATTGACCATATTTGACCTTATTTATATACAATATAATATTTAAAAATTTTCACCGCGACCAGGATTCGAACCCTACGCCTACAATTCTTCATTTCAAGGAGTCACACCTCCAAACCATTGCGTACGGAGACATATTTAATAACTTATCAGTCAGTTGTATATAGGGCGTATGATTATGTCAAAACTTTAAATAATTTATATTGCAAGAGTTTTAATTATTATACTGAATTTATATTGAAATTACTAGAAAAGATAAAATGGAAAGCGAATCAGATACTGAAATTTATGTTACCCCGCCAAAAATAAACTTATTGCCAGAAAAGTTGAAAAAATTATATACGGAAGCCTATAATCCCTTCCTAATTGGAGAGAAGAGGAAAAAAAATAAATTTATAAACAGGTAATTAATAGTGGTGGACAAAATATAGTATTCTACTCGCATATAATGGCTAATTCATTAACATGCTAGTTGGATAATATACTATTTTCGATTTTTCTGGCAAAAAATTAAGGATACTATATTTGTGCTGCTTTTCTTATGTTTGGCGGTGTAATATTCGATTTCACATTCAATTCTCTGGTAATTTCAATTTATATTCGGTATAATAATTAAAATTTCTGCAATTAGCTATAAAATATTTGAAACGTCACTCTTTTAGATTTAACATAAATCATTGAACACTAGATAAAAAACTGACTCCATATAAAACGTTCTATATACTGATAAATTCTTGTCTTCGTAGCGCAATGGTATAGAGGTCTGACTGCGAAAATGGAGATTTGTATGCGTGGCGTTCGAATCCTGGACGCGGTGAAATTTTTATTGGTTATATTGTGACATTTGTATATGTTACAGTCAATTTGTGAAAAGACGCCTTATATATATATACCGCGCAGACCGTTTATATACAGAATTCCCATATCAAACCGTTTATATACAAAATATTTATTTCAATCGACTGGTCGTTATACTTCGTACTTATTATTAGGCAGTTTGTGAAACAATTCAATATTTACATCTATAAACAGGTCCGTAATAGAAATTTGAACTATACCCAAATATTATTAATTTATGGCAAATTAAATAATTATTTCGATTTTCCCCACTATTTAGAATTTCTGTTTTGCTTAAAACAGATCATTGATTGCCATTTTTTGTAACACTGTATAGCTCTTCAATGATTTTCATTGCCCTTCTCGATAAAAACTACAACTATAAAATCTCCTGACATTTAAAAACAATTAACAAAATAAACTGACTAACTTTTTACGCGTCTTTATATAATGACTAGTCAGTTTATAATTTGTGCCTTATTTCATAAACAGAATAACTATTCCTGATTTTCAGAAATGACAGAGGACAATTAAATAAACATTTTTTATTTATAAACTAGTGTCCGGAAATTTCTCGTTGTCAAGATAAACTAGAAATCTTTAAAAACAATTACATCAGGAAAGAGTTAGGTACTTACTAAATTGAAGCAATTAAGTTAACATTATGTTAGAAATTTACTTTCAATTCACCAGTATCTCGAATACGCTGATCCAATCTTGAAAAGGATGTATGACAGGGAATGTATCGCTGAGGATGCTGCACTTGCTTCGTTAGCATTACCGAAAGCATGTCTGCTAATTCAATATTTTTAAAATGATACATTTTCAATCAAACACTAATGCATCTAATAAAGTCACGTAAAATAATAATTAAACACACTCATCTAATAAGAAATAATTTGTGACACACGTGAAATGACAAGTACGAAAATAGTTTTGTTTTTCTTCAAAGCTTGCTATTATTCAATTTTATTTCATTTTATCTCGATGTTGAAGAATTTCCAGACACTAGTTTATTAATAAAAAATGTTTATTTAAGTTCCCTCTGTCATTTCTGAAAATTAGGAATAGTTATTCTGTGACACCCTGTATAGCGAAGCAGTTCAGGCAACATATATACCGGCTAGGCAGTATATATAATGCCCGATTTCATATATTGACTGTAACAAATATAAATAACCTTTAATATAGATCCTATTTAGCAGAGTCTTGTGTTCTGTTCATTATCCACACTTATTATTCCCTAGTGAATAATGAACGTCATTATACTTCAAGCACACGTAAAATGTAAACATTATCAAATAGTTATGGAAAAAAAAGTTATAGAATGCTTTGTTACTGTTTCTTGTATTTTATCCATACCTTTCGCATAAATATATATTGTTATGGTATACAATAATTCAATGTGTGGTGATTTAATTTTATTGAATAGTATTATATACCACATGTATCAGTATCAACCAGAACTTCAAATCAAACAAATTTTATATTTAAGTTGTATTTATTAATCTGAAATATTAGAAATTTAACATTATATCATATGCATGTGTATCTCAGGGTATATCTTGGGTAAAGTGTGTTGTCTAAATTTAAGGAGTGAAATTTGAAATATAATAACCTTTAACGTCAAAATTAAATTAATATTAATTAAATAACTATCTCCAGATTGCAATCCGTGGATGGTCTCCTAGCCTATTACAACCTATATTAAAATAAAATTAACACAATTCCGCACAAACAAAATAAATCTCTCAATATCTTGTCGAAACACCGCCGGTAGCTGTATTATCTAAATAGAAAACGACTTGTTCTCTGAAGCGAAGAAATTCTGCGTTGCGCAAAGGAAAGATCACTGGTAAACGTCTCGAACCTCGGTCTTGTTTACAAGCAGCTGTTAGGTACAAGTTTTAGTATAAAATGATTTACATTACCATCGTTTATTGCTGCATGATCTCTCTTGATCTTGAGTTTGAACAACCTTTACTGGATTCAAATCGAAGGTAAGTTATGTAAGATATTTCTAACTCACTATTTCTTTCTTTTATCATTTTTTATTAAAGTCTTCGTACATTTAAACTTCTAACGTAAATTACTTTTTTTCGTCTCCCCCTTAGTTACTGATCACCTAACAAACTTCCTTACCGTTGCTAACGAACATCCTTTTGTTTCTTCTTTATTTATTATAGAAATTACTAATTTTTGTTGAAATCCAGTTACTGACAGTTCATATTATTTAATCAAATAAAAATGTCCATAACAATCAATGTTCTTGTACTGACATTTTCCAATATCAACTTTATCAGTTAATTTATACAGGGTACATAAAAATATCTAACAGTAAGTATTTAATTTAATCATTTTAACGTTATTGTTAAAATGATGGACATAACATAAGACTCCCATGTACATATGATATAATAACTTCTAAAGGTAATCATTTTATTTCATTTATGATCGTCAGTACAATATATATATATATATATATATATATATATATATATATATATATATATATATATATATATATATATATATACATATATATACACAGGCCTTGTAGACCCAGGGCAGTTATTTTTCTCCACTCCTCTCTATTCTTAGCTTTCTGTTTCCAGTTTCGTATTTTCAGTTTATTTATATCAGACATCACACTTTCAAACCACCTTTTTCTAGGCCGCCCTCTTCTTCTTTTTCCGATAAGAGTCCTGTAAAGAGCCATTTTTGTCATTCCTTCTTTGTTTAATCTTTCTACGTGTCCCAACCACCTTAAACTGTATGTTTTTATTCTTGATGTTATCTTTGATTCTCCACATAACATGTCTATTTCTTCATTCGTTCTCCTTCTTCAGCCTTCAGGTGTTTTTATTCCACCGAAGATTGCTCTAAGAATTTTACGCTCCCAGCGCTCCAGCTTTTCTTCCTGTTTTTTTTTTGTTAGAATCCATGTTTCACTTTCGTATGTTACAGTGGGTTTTATAATGGTATTATATATTCTTATCTTCATCTTTCTTGAACAGTATTTTGATTTCATCAGTGACTGGAGCATTCCAAATTTTCTGTTGCCTCTCGTGATTTTGACTATATTTCTTGTTCTTCGTGTGCATTGCTAGATATTAGTACTCCCTAATAAATAAATTCATGTACCCTTTGGAAACTGTAGTCCATTTCCCATGTCGTTTTTACTATCAGATTGTCGCCAATACTTCCAGTATCTCCAAGGACCATATATTTTGTTTTTTCTTGATTAATTTGCAGTCCTAAAATGTTTGCTTGTTCTGCGAGATTTTTTGTAATTTTAGTGAGCTCTTTCTTTGATTTTGCCAATACTGTCAAGTCATCTGCATACGCAATGCACTGATGTTCGTTATTATATATTGTACCATCTGTTTTTACTTTAGATCTTCTGATAATGGCTTCGAGTGCTATGTTGAATAAAACAGTTGATAGCGGATCCCCTTGCCTTACAAAGTTTCCGACCCTGAAGACCGTTGATTTGTACCCATTCCAAGTTATTTTGTTACCTGTGTTCAAAAGAGTCATTTTTGTTAACCTGATCAATTTGCCTGGTACTCCTAACCATTTCATAGCTTCGAAAAGTTGGTCCCTGCTAACTGTATCATACGCCTGCTTAAAATCTATAAATAGAGCATGTAATTCCGTTTTGTACTCATAACAGGTCATTTGAATTTCCTTTAAAGTGAAAACCTGGTCTGTTACCGACCTGTTGCTCCTAAACCCTGCTTGGTACTCCCCTAGTATATTCTCAGCGTATTTATTCAATCGAGCTCTCATTAGTCTTGCCAGGATTTTATACACTGTATCTAATAACGCAAAACCTCTGTAGTTGTCACAGTTTGTTCTATCTCCTTTTTTGTACAGAGGGCTTATCACAGCTATATTCCACTCCTGCCAAATATGTTTTATTAGCTCGTATATTTCACTTATAAGTTTTGCGCCTCCTCCTTTAATCATTTCTGCTGTTATTTCATTTTCTCCTGGGACTTTGTTGTTTTTTAGATACTTTACAACTTCTTCTACTTCTTGCCTTGTAGGTTCTTCTATCTCCTCATCGAAATCTTGATATCTTTCATTGTTGTTCGGATACTGATCGCACTCTTCTTTATTGAGTAACTCATTAAAATGTTCCTTCCATCTTTGTACAACTTCTGTAGGTTCTGAGATTAGCTGACCTCCCTTAGTTTTGTAATAAATATTTTTTCCTTGATATCCTGATTGTATTCTCCTTGTTTCCTGATAAAAATTTTTAAAGTCTCTATTTTTGAAATTTTCTTCTACATTTCTGAGTTTTTTCTCCACCGCTTCCCTTTTTTTCCGTCTACATACTGCTTTTAAATCTTTCCTCAATTTTTTGTATTTGTTTTTAACATCATCGTCGTGATTTCTTAATAACAGTTGTCTTGTTTTACTTTTCTGTTCCTCTAATTTTTTACACTCTTCGTCAGTGTTTGTTTTTGTTCTTTGCCTCCTTCTTCGGTAAGATATTTTCATTCGCTTCTTTTATTGCTCGTTTTATCTTATCCCATTTTTCTCCTGACTCTATTAGTTGCGATATATCTGTGAGTCCTTTATTGATCTCTACTTCGTATTTTCTTCTTACCATTTCGTTTTCCAAACCGTTTGTGTCGTACTTCCTTCCTTTAGCTCTATTTTTATTATTTTGCAACTTCCTTTTAGCAAGAAATGATCAGTGTCCGCATCTGCTCCTCTCATACTTCTTATGAACTTCATATGTCGTTTTCCTATTAAAACATGATCTATTTGGTTAATTGTTTGCTGGTCAGGAGATATCCACGTTCCTTTGTAAATTTCTTTATGTTGAAACTGTGTACTTCTTACTACCATATCTCTTTCTGCAGCAAAACTTATCATTACGTTATCATTTGTTACATCGTGTTTGCTGAATAAACCTATTGTCGGAATGTACATAGCTTTCTTCCCTATTTTTGCATTGTAGTCCCCTAAAACAATTTTAATATCATAATTGGGTAATTTATTATATTCATTTTCTACTAATTCATAAAACAGATCTTTTTCAATATCTTCTTTTTCTTCAGATGGTGCGAGTAGGTTTATAATGCTGATATTTCGATTTCTTCCTTTTAAACGTAATACGCACATTCGTTCTGATACTGGTTTGAAGGCCATAACTTGATTTCTAATTTTTTTTGTACCATAAACCCGGTTCCTAGCATTCTGTTAATTACACCGATTTCGCCGATTTCTGTTATTTCTGTTCCCAACTGTTTAGTTTCTTGTAACGCCAACACATCTATGCTATACTTAAGAAAGACATTTACTAGGTTTTTAAGGCTTCCTGGCGAGAAAGTCCCTCTTACATTCCAGCTTCCCATAAATGAAATAAAAATTGTTAAATAATGTTTGAATAAAGGTTTTGCAAAAATAACAAAATAACGATAGTATCTTGAAATTAAGTATATCAAAACTTCCGTAAAAAAGCCTGCTGGTAACAAAAATCCCAATGTCATGGCACTTATCCTCCTTACTCAGAAATTACTGACAGTAAACATAAGTTTTAGCTAACGTAGCCCCCGGTCGGTCGTATATCATATGCAAATGGCCATTTATTAAGAAACACATTGCCTGGAAAATATTTGTGGTAACCCTTCGAAAACTCGCTGACCTGTTGGGGATGAAGGGAAAAAAATGCACGAATATGCTGTATCATGCTTCGGCGAGTGCAATCGTGAGATTTATCTACGTAGGTATACTTCAGTCTCGTAGAAAGAGATTTGTTAAAGTGAGATTTGTCTTGATTTAATCTAAATGTCACAAAGGAAATTCCAGTTCAAGATGTAAACTGTAATTTAAATGAACTCCTTGAGATATACAAGGTGTTTTCTAAAGTAATATAAAATATTGTTGTGAGAGATATAAACCGAAGGGTTTTTGGAAAATATAACTGAAGAGTTACCGCGGATCAAGATGATGAAATTTTAATTCAAGTTGCTGAAAATCCTGAAGTTAGTTCACGGAGATTGGCAGCAGCTACAGGAATAAGTCAATATTCCATATCCAAAATACTCAAGAAAGAAAATTTAAAAGCGTTTCATTTTACCCCGGTGCAGAACTTGTTAGCCAGAGAGCTTCCCGCACGAAAAGAATTTTCAGAATTTTTTCTTAATGAACACAGGGCAAATCGGAATTTTCTCGATAATATTTTATCTACGGATGAAGCAACGTTCACCAGAAGAGGAGTATTTAATTGGAGGAACTCCTATTACTGGGATGTGGAAAACTCAAATTTACCAAAAGTATCACATTTTCGGCAAGAATTTAAAATCAATGTGTGGTGTGGAATTGTAAGAGATCGCTTAGTCGGTCCATATGAATTACCACCAAATTTAATCGGAAATTCTTATCCGAACTTCCTATAAACAGAACTTTTCGATGAAATAACAACGTGGCCCTTAGACATTACTGAACTTGTGGTTTATGCAGGACGAAGCTCCGGCTCACTGTTCCCCTGAAGTCGGTAATTATTTAAATTTGGAGTTTCCTCATCGATGGATTGGTAGGGGCAGTGAATTTCAATCCAATGGATTATTACTTCTGGGGGCATATGAAATCATTAGTTTATTCCCAAGCAATCAACAATCGATAGGAGTTATGGCATCAAATACAGAATGCCTTCCAATACATCAGAAATCAACCGAATATTTTCTTTGAAGTTAGGCATTCATTATCAAAAATAATTAGAAAATGTATTGATGTCAACGGAGATCACTTTAAACATTTATTGAGGTAATAATATGTTTTTTCATCTTAATATGTTATAAAATTTGTTTTGTAGATTTAATGTTACGGTTATTATTATTATTGTCCTTTCTTTGTTATTTCTTCCTAGTTATTGAACGTATACGGAGTAATTTATTTATTTTGTGCCAAAGTTATCAATAAATTAATCAAATAGTTCACACACATTTTTCTGCAACTATTCAACTGTTGTTAATGTCCAACTTATTAACTTAATGGTGAAATGTGCCCTAAAATAATATTTTATTGTTTTTTCTCAAAAACGCTGGAATTTATCAAGTTGAAACAAGTATATACCTTTTTTATTTATAAATGTGGTCTGCACAAATTTAGCATGTCGCCATATGTTTATTAATTGACATAAAAAACTTTTAGTCATAAGAGTAAACTCATCAGTTGTAGTATGAAGCGCCCCCTCGTGGAGTAGGTCAAAAATAACCGTATGGTGACATTTGCCACCTCGAGAAACCCCAATTACCAAAATTCCATCAATATTAGTGAAATATTTCAAAATCATTAATAAAATATTTCTACTTTACCACCCTGTTGATTGTTATAACTATCAAAATTTTACTAAGGTCATATTTGGCCAACCGTCATATTTTGATGTCAGGAGTCTACCATTGCTCTGTGTACAATTCATTATGAATCACCCTGTATAGCGAGATAACAAGATAACAGGCAAGAGCTCAATATGGAGTAAAGTGGGGTGAAATGGCCACCGTTTTGCGCCTGCAAGTTTTTTCAATGTTAAGGATTTTAACATATTTTTACTTTAACAGCTTAAGTATCATCCCAACAGGTAGGTAACACTTTTAGAATTTTCGTTATTTATAAATAAAATTGTTATGTGGCCATCTATCCCAGTTCAGTGGGGTTAGTTGGCCATATGGTTGAGGGAAAGATGGCCACAAAATAAAAATGAAAATAAACTAGGAAAACATTGAAATAACAAACTTTTTTTTAAGGGTGAAATGAAGTATTCTTCCTAAAAATTAAATTTTCTTCTTTTTGAACGCGGTTTTACCACAATTCTGAAAAGTGTTTAAAAAAGAATAGCAAGTTTCATGAAACCACATCTGGCATATTATGCATCGTCTTTTTTTCGGGAGCTGTTGTAGCTTTATCCACATCCTGAACATTCGGTTTCATCCACGGTTATCACTTTCCCCTTCATATTGGACGTCTATATTCTCCTCCTTCTCGAAGGTGAAGGTGAGCGTTTTCTTTTTCGAACATTTTTTTTTCTGGAATTTTCTTTTTTGGAGCGTTCTTTTTTGTTTGTTTGGTTTTCTTTGTGGATCTTTTTTTCACAATCGCAATGTGTTCAGGAGAAGTTAATAGGTTAGCGACGGACTTTGCTCGTTTTTTTTGCAGAACGACTAGTTTGGGTGAAGTATTAATCTGGTCTAAAAGTTTTCCAGGTGTTAAATCTGGAACAGATGTTCCCTCACCTGGAGTTAGACATCGAGGTTCTGTATATGCATGGAAGCAGGATGTCACTGCATCATCTATCATATTGATCGGGAGTCTCACTTTTTGTATTGATACAGCGTTTTTCACTTGATAGTTCGAATGTTGTGTGGGTGTTCCCTGACTTTCTCTTGTTTCGCTGTTTACTATTCGATCAGAAACAGAGTAAGCATGATCGGGTACGAAATCAGAGTTCCAGGAAAATATTCCAGTGGCTCTGAAGCCTGACAATATGAGAATGCATCTCCAGCGGTCGCTGATTTTCCCCAGCTTTTCGGTAGAAGTTCACCAAATTGGAGTCGCCCTAGTTTTCTTCCGGGATGACTCTTCATCCATTCTCTGCAAGCTTGATAGAAGAAGGTTTCAAGAGACTTAAAAAAAGTCATATCGAGTGGTTACAAATAATGAGTGGTATGCGGAGGTAGGCACAGCAAAACGACCTTATAAGCTTCGGCTGTTTCTAGAGGTTCAACACAAGAACAATGAGATGCATGCCCGTCAATAATTAATAGGGCCTTTCCTTCGCCTTTACGTGGTGAGAAGTGGTTTTTAAACAATTCCAAAGAAATTGTTGCAGTTACATAGGCGGCATTGAATCAGTCCTTCGGCATTACAGCAAGCTATGCACGAGATTGTCTCACCCTTTTCCCCTGATGTCACTGTAACAACATCTTTCGCTCCTTTTTCGGCTATAACATGCACAGTTCGATTATTTAATTGAAGGCCTGTTTCATCGACGTTATATGCTTCCTGGTTTGTCGAAAAGCTCATTGCTTTTCAGTGCATCGTTCAGGAGAGTAAAATAATTTCCCAGATCTTCACGATTCATGCCTTTACCTCGCCCTAGAGATACACTTTCAGCTTTTCGAATAGACAAGCCGGGATGTCTTCTGAAGAAGGGCCTGAACCAATCGGAACCAGCAGTTCGCTTTTCTTTATTGAACTTATGATTGAGTTGTACACTCTCAGCAAAATTATAGGCGAGCTTTCGAACATCTGATAACGTCATAGGAAAACCATATTTTTGTGCTTTCTTAATATATATCTCTAATTTATTTTCATTTGCCTCCCCCAACATGCTGTCTGGTCCCATTTTACCAGTCGTAGAAACATTATTCTTTACTCTCCTTTTAAGGGTCTTCCTAGGAATACCATAAGTTTTTGAGGCTCCGTTTACAGCAGATCCGTTTCCGACAGCTTCTATTGATTGATTACGATTTGAGTTTTTTCTGTTATACTTCGTTGGCATTTTTCCGCAGTAAACTCGAAAGGACGACAAACTGTAAAGAAATAGACGCAAAAATTAAATGCCATCTATCCCTACAATTTGGTGGTCATCTCTCCTGAATGCTAGGGAGAGATGGCCAACGTGACAAACATGCTTTTAACAAGTTTTGGAAGTAAGAGTTATAAAATGAACATCGTATTCACCTAATACGTTGAAATCACCGATAAATTTACTTTCACACAATCACAGTAGTAGGCATTAAGGAACTATTAAATAATTTTACAAGGACGCGACAGTATTTTTATTTTCTGACTGCTTTAATGTCACCTTGACGTGGTCGAAAACACACTGACCCTGCTCACACATAGACGTCGATAACTGGGGAGGACATGCAGCGCCATCGAAGGACGCGTTATGGAGATTTAGCTGTTGGTCATCTCTCCCGGCTGGCCATCTCACCCGACTTTACCCTATATAATTGTGAATGCAGGTATAGTTTTTAAATGTAACCGAAAAAACGGCGACTACCATGAATATTTGAACTCCGAAAGTTTTGAAAAAACCCAATTTAAACCTAGAACACAGTTCAATTATCTCGCCAGTTACCATTCATGATTGGTGGAACCAATTCCTTGTTCTAATTGGTCTGAAACAAAATTATTAGATTGTGACGAGTCCAAAAATATCAATACTCGAGGAAGACTTATGAAGCACCAATTATGGGAAATTATAAAAACAAAGTTACCAAAAAGAGAGTATTATTTGGACTGCTATGCAGAATCACTGTACAGCGACATTGAAATGGTTTGGTCAGAATGTGAAAGAATCTACGATCAAGAAATTATTAAAACTAATGGATTTATAAATAATGTAAAAACCGACGGTATTTTAAACCTTAAATTACCATTTGGTAAAAGTCTAGTTTAGTGAACCAACGCGGATTTTGACGAAATATTTTTTTTTAAATTAATTCGAGGTCGCTGAACACGAAAATGAAAAAAGAAATCGGCGCTCTCTTACCAAAAACGAGTTATGAATTTTTGAAGATGAGTTCAGATCAGCACTGCACTGGTTTTATTGTCATATAACAACTGATTTAAATGATGCATTATAAAGTCTACACAATGTTAATTACACTATAATTACTTTTTACGATATTCCTCTCACACACACATTTAAAAAACACTGATATTGATATTCATTTCTTGCAAATTCGTTTTTTAATTTCACAATTATTATATCTTTTGACATTTTCATGTAACATGACTGACATATAAGTTTTGGTCTGTTTCCGCTCAGTCGCACAACTTGTACCTAATAGCAAATCCAGCCATTAGATATTTAGCCACTTGAATTAGTTGCTGAATATTTTCGATTTCATGATCGTGACATAGAAGATATAAACAAGATGAACATCATGAACATACACCTATTTTTCCGATAGCTGGCGCTGTATTTGGCTCAACTTTCGTTTAACTGAAATCGGTTATGGAAAAATTATATGAACAGCCATCTACATACTGTGAGAAAGGCGCGCCGGATCGACGTTTCGCAATTCGCGCGCGCGAATTGCGAAACGTCGATCCGGCGCGCTCGCGATAATCAATCTACTTCATTATTTCAAACGGAAATCCAATCTAATAAATGTATCAAGATGATAAGAAGCGATTGCGATTTCACTTTGATCGGTGTTAGTTGGTCGGGAAGCGACATTAGTAGAATTTTCAAATTTTCTAAAAAGGGGAAACAGCTTCTGATAACCAAAGTCTTATAATATTAGCAGTATGTTAAAAATTTGATTTGGAATTACACCTGCAGCAACTATTTTCGTTGTCAGCAGTGTTTATAGAGGCCGAACAACTGAGGAGGTGATTTTTTTAAAGAATTAATTGATGAGTGCAATTCAGAGAAAAAAAATTGTTCAGCATCCTCAATGATCAAATTGAATGGTTCATTATCCTTCAAATAAATGATAAATATCAACCAAACTTATCTCAAAACTAACCATCTTCCTAAAATCAACATCTCTCAAAATTTGAAAAAAAATGTTTCAGCTGTAATACGGCGCTAGCTATCGGAAAAATAGGTGTATGTTCATGATGTTCATCTTGTTTATATCTTCTATGTCACGATATGGTCACGATCATGAAAACGAATATACTCAGCAACTAATTCAAGTGGCTAAATATCTTTTATGGCTGAATATGCTATTAGGTACAAGTTGTACGACTAAGAAGAAACAGACCAAAACTTATATGTCAGTCATGTTACATGAAAATGTCAAAATATATAATAATTGAGGAATTAAAAAAAGAATTTACAAGAAATGAATATCAATATCAGTGTTTTTTAAATGTGTGTGTGAGAGGAATATCGTAAAAAGTAATTATAGTGTAATTAACATTGTGTAGACTTTATAATGCATCATTTAAATCAGTTATTATATGACAATAAAACCAGTGCAGTGCTGATCTGAACTCATCTTCAAAAATTCATAACTCGTTTTTGGTAAGAGAGCGCCGATTTCTTTTTTCATTTTCGTGTTCAGCGACCTCGAATTAATTAAAAAAAAAATATTTCATCAAAATCCGCGTTGGTTCACTAAACTAGATTTTTTCCCATCCAGCAATTGGGCATTGGTGAACCAAATGGTAAACGCGCCCAATTTTTGTTTATTAAGTGTAGACTCCGAATAATTGATCCTTCAGTCATAAATTTGACAACCACTGACAGTTCCAAACATTAATAAAACACGTACGTTCTGTAACTTTATATACAGTACAATCTGATCAGATAAAAAGACTAGCACTATTTCTCCGACTATAGTACTAAATCTTCTTTCGTCTGTGTTCTAGTGCAGTTATTGTAGGTGAAACTAGGCTTTCACTTTTACTTCGGATTTCAGCTCTTACACAGAACACCGATTTCCCAGAGCTTCGTCGTTTAAGAGAATCGCTCCATATATGTATTGCAACGCGCTCGTTCCAAGCCTCGCGGTGATGTAGATCGGCGCGAAAGTGACTGCACGGGTATGATATATATATATATATATATATATATATATATATATATATATATATATATATATATATATATAAAACTGTAATAATAAATACATTGGCCACACTAGTCAAAAATTAAAAAGTCGTTTAAGTTTACATAAAAGTGAATGTAGATTACATCCTGACAGATGTGCATTAGCAGAACATGTAATTGATAAAGACCACGTTATGGATTCTGAATCTGTTAATATTTTAGACATACAAACAAATACTAAAAAAAGACTTTTCTTAGAAATGGCTCACATATCACAAGAACCTTGTATTATTAACAAGAAGAGTGACCATAAGAATCTCAGTGATATTTATCACTACTTACTATCAATGGATCACAATAATAAGATTTCAAATTTCAATTCTTAATCGAAAATTAATTTTTTTTAAAAAAACTTTTATAATAATTTGACATTATCATAACCTACACTCTCCATTTTTTGACATAATTTTTATAACTTATTAGAAGGAAAAAAATTAAATTGTTTATCTGTCATAATGACAATATTTCAATATTTTTAAAAAAATTCAAATACCAATTTTAGCATTTAATATATATTTACCATTTTATATCAATCCTCAATTCACTGTAACTTGATAATGGAAATAAAAGTTTCCGAAAGCTTGTTAAATTAGTAAGAAGTGTTCACTTTTATAAACTTGCCATTTCCCCAATATTTCTGGTTTTATACCTAATTAGTCGGCAAAGACTATCCTATATATATATATATATATATATATATATATATAGGCCAGACATTCCGTGTCGGAATAGGGCCTGCTTCATGTCAACTTGAAGCTCTTAGATTCTATGTTTGCGCTGAATCACTCCGCATTGATTAGCATACTAGATATAAAATGTGTTTTTCCGTTAAAATAAGTTAAGTCTCTTCGCGCTATTTATTGTTTTGTTCCACAGCACTCTGTCCTTAATAGTCTTCCTCTGGTCATTGAGGTTTAGTCTTTTCACATCTTCGTATACCTGCTCTAGCCATCTGAATTTTGGTCTTCCTCTTGGACGGTCTATTGTAGGGGCCCAGTTTGTAACTTTATATAATACGTTTTCTGGGTCTCTTCTTTGGATGTGCCCGTACCATGTGAGCCGCTGTGATTTTATAAATGTGATTATATCTTCTCCGGTTAGTATGTTTTTAAGCTCCAAATTCGTTAATTGTCGGAATTCTCCATCTGTAATCTTTTTTGGTCCCATTATTCTCCTAATAATTTTTCTTTCGTAAATTCTTAGCTGCTCTTCGTTCCTTTTGGTTAGGCACATGATTTCTGCCCCATAGGTTACTACTGGTCTAATAGCTGCTTTGTAAAGGTTTATTTTTGTTTTTCTGCTAAGATGTTTATCCTTTAAGATTTGTTGGTATTTCCAAAAAGCTCTGTTTCCTGCTTGTATTCTTTGCGTTACTTCAATACTTCTATCAGTTTTGTTGTTAATATTGATCCCCAGGTATTTAAAATTGTCTACTTTTTGATAAGTTTTGTCCCCTATCTTGATTTTGTTTAGATTGCAGTTTCCACTTCTGAAGCTTAGTAGGTATTTGGTTTTATCTTTATTGATGTGCAGACCTCTTTTACGAGCTTCGTTTTCTAGCTTTAGTGTTATTTCTTCTAGGGCTTTTTTAGTTCTTGCGATTAGGGCTAGATCATCCGCGTAGGCTATGAGTTGAACCAAGCTTTGTGCTATAGTCTTCTGGGTTCCTAAGACATTGATTGCGCCTTCCAGAGCAATATTGAATAGAGTTGTTGAAAGAGCGTCACCTTGTCTAACTCCTTTTTGTATATTTATTGTATCTGTAACATTGCTGGGTGTTAACACTCCTGCCCGTGAATTCTCCATGGTCATTAAACTCAGTTGAATTAGTTTTGAAGGTATTATCATTTTCTTCATTTCGCGTACTAATTGCCCTCTGCTTATGCTGTCGAACGCCTGTTTGAAGTCGATAAATAGTATATGAAGGTCAATATCATATTCGTAGCATTTTTCTGCAGTCAGAGTGAGAATGTGGGCTGCGTCTATCGTCGATCTACCCTTTCTAAACCCTTGCTGATACTGTCCAATTGCTGACTCAGTGTATTTTTCTAATCGCTGTCGGATGATCGATGTGAGTATTTTGTATGAGGTATTTAACAACATTATTCCCCTATAATTACTGCAAATTGAAGTGTCACCTTTTTTAAATATGGGTACCAGAAGCCCTTATTCCCATTCTTCCGGCATTTTTTCTTCTTGCCATATTCTACTTATTAGCAAGTGAATTTCCTCTACCAAGGAATCACCTCCACATTGAATCAGTTCATTCGGGATTTCATCTGGACCTGCGGCTTTTCTTGTTTTTAGACTTTTTATAATTTCATAAGTTTCTTCCAGTGACGGTATGCCTTCAATTTCTTCTTCCTCTTCTACTATCTCTACGACCTCTTCTATAGTCTCTTCTTTGTAGAGTGTTCTAAAGTACTCTTCCCACGTTGTGTCGTCTATTTTTGCAGTTGCTTTTTTTGTAGTGTTTTGTGATTTAATGTAGTTGCATAATTTTTTATTGTCTTTATTATTGGCACGGGTATGATATACTTTCAAAAAATTAGCTCCAGCTTGCACAGCAAAAAAAGTTTGACGCACATTTAGACCACAAATGTTGTCTATGAGGCATCAGAAAATACATCAAAACTGATATCATAATATGATTTTCCATATCCCAAAAATCCTATCATTAAATTTTTACGTTCGTTTATCCAAAATCTTTAATTTCACTTATTCTTTTACATTTCAATTTTGTCATTCTCTATCTTTTTTATTGTCAGTATTTTATTAAAGCAAGTTGCATCAGATCGTAATATTTTCAGCATCTTCCATTTCAGTTTGACGTTTGGATTATTACTTACGTACCACTACCCTGTATATCACACACGTTTTCTAAAAACATTATAAAAATGATTTATTCTCTACTTAATGACTTTCCAGTCCGTATACAGTATTGCTAATGGATTCTAAAATGGCGGACAACCGCATATTTACAGTCACTGCTGTGCTTTCAGATAGAGCCAACTTCTAGAGGCATGTCAATATGCATTTTCATAATTGCTACATATGGGCCAATGTAGATCCACCTGCCACAGTAGAATCTTCTTAGCCCACGTTTTCGGTCAATGTTTGGATTGGTATTACCGACACGATTATTAAATTAGGAGTATTTGTCCTTCCTCAACGACTAGCCAGAGATGCACATCTTGATTTTATTCTATAAACTTCTTTTCATAAATGTACCGGGTGTCTGATTTAGAGCTTGTTTAATAAAGTGCTTGTAAAGCTTCTGGCAGACTTATCCTTTTTTCCTCAGATCCTTTTTGATTCCTTCATATTTTGCCTTAAGGCTAGTGGCAGATCGGAGGGCACCTTCATTCTTACCATTAAATTCTACAGCCAGCTTTTCCGAGGCTTCATTTTTTTCTTTCCAGGACAGTACATCAGATTTTTTTGACTCGATTATTGCACTGAATTTGGTAATTAATCTACATAGCAGCTCTGTCTCTGAATAGGTAAATAGAATAGTAAAAAAACTGTATTACAAACTCGCATACGAGAAAGTTTTGTACTCCACCGCTAGAAGGCGTAGTTCACAATAATAACACAAAAACATCATTTTTCCATAATAAATGTACCGTTATGGTACCACAAAATTTAAATATTCGTAATCATTAGATCATTTTACGTAAGTTTGTTCCAGTACTTTTTCCTCTATCTTGTAAAATAACTGGTAGGGGCAAGTGGGAGCGCTGACTCAATAAAACTGTTATAACTTTTGTTCCGCTTTGTGGATTTTGACAAACTTATTATCATTTGAAAGGGAGTTCAATGCCGAATAAAATATTATATCATCGTTTCATTCCAGTGGCTTTAACGGTCGCTAGGTGGACGTTATTGAACAATTTTTTTGTTTTCAACTTTTTTTGGGAATCTTCGAATGCGATGCTACATTTTTTTAATAATTCACTTAACTATACAATTACATAATTAAAACATATTAGGCAGTAATTGAATTTACTGTTTGAACCCTTACGTTGTGGAATCTACTCATATTAATATTATAAATGAAACTAACTGTTGCTAATTAATTCCACTATTTAATTACAAAATTTATGAAAATTATTAAAGGATATTGATAATTATTTCGATATTGACACGATATGTCGAAATAATTATCAATATCCTTTAATAATTTTCATAAATTTTGTAATTAAATAGTGGAATTAATTAGAAACAGTTAGTTTCATTTATAATATTTATATTAGGCAGTAATCGTACATTTATGTTTATGTTTATCAAAACTGTGCGCTTTAAGATTGAATGACAACAATATTGCAGATTACTTTGGAAACACCCTGTGTATCAGGAAAATACAATTTTTTATAGCTAATAAACCGTCTTCGGAGGACTTTTATGACATCGTCTAACTACTTTGTTGTTATAATAGTTCCATTGTTTCATTTTAAAAAAATGTCACTTAGTAAAAGTGTGTCGTTTTATTTGAAAAAACTGAAGTTTTTTCTAATCATTTTTCACTTCTAATCTTCCTAGTGCTTGAATTATTACCGGAAATATTTTTTGAGTTGTGCGAAAAATATTTCCGGTGATTAATCCAAGAACGGTAGGAAAAATTCACCCCGTCATAATTTTTTAACTTTTTTATTGTCGTATCATGCTGACTTTTTAACTTTTTGTGTTAATTTTAATTAGAAGTTTGAATAAACGATATTTTTTTTCAACTTTACTAACATTGAAGTAGATTAAAAGCATTTTAAATTCATAATTTCTAGTCTTTTGTATCATACTTTAACTAGAACAAGTGGCTCTGACAACCTTCGCAGAAAACTCAGAACCACGAGTTTTTGAATGATTTTGCAAGAAATCGATGATTCCCACCTATTAAGATTATCCGTCGAAAAATTCGAGTAGGCTCTGTATATTTCTACCTTGGTTAATAATGAACAACTTTCCTACCTCAATAAAGTCAGGTTAAGAGGCTAGTAGTGAAAAAAATAATTTTTTCATTCACCCTTCCTATTCTCAAAAAATATCGATGAAGGGAAAGGGCGAATGGAGTTATTGGGTCTCATGAACTAAAATGGAGCATTTGCTTAAAGTACAAAGCAAAAGCAAATGCATCGAAGCAGAAGGTACAAGAAAAAGCATTTACTTCGTTTCGTGTGAAATTATTTCCCTTCCCCTTCTTGAATAACATTGGTATTGGAAATTTGGCAGCCGCACAACAGACAAGCATACTAACTACTTCTTTTGTGTGCAGCATAACAGTATATTTATACCGGCGATTGTAACCTGGGCCCGATTATCAGGTAATTTCCACTAATGAGTATGTAATCTTGGCCGGCCAAAATTTTGTACAGGATGGCAAATTAATTTTGGCAGTTGACGATGCGCGAGAAAGCCATACAACTTGACAACGCTTTTGCAATCCGCATACGTCTTTGCTACGGCGCATCGGACGTTGCCAAACTTCCGACTGCCAAAATTAATTTGCCAACCTGTACCTTACTTCACGTATGTAAACTCGGCCACGTCAATTCCAGGAAAGTGGAAGTTTTCATGACACTTTATTTGAGGAAGATTACTTGCCAGAATTTCACTTGCCCCAAGTATTGATTTGATAACGTGTAAAGTTCTTTGTCCTCAAAATTCATTATTAACTTTTTCTTGAAAAGTTTTTCAAATAAAATATTTTTTTCATTGATTTTTGGATTATAAGAAATGTTTGGCAACATTAATATCATCAGTTTCACTATCGGCCGAGATTACATCGTATTTTAGAGCGTCTTTTAATTAAGAAGATTATATAAAACCTTAAGCGGCCGAGTTTACATCTGGCCATTTATACAGGCTGATGAATTTAAACCTTGATAGTTTGATTTCTGGAGCTATATACAGTATAGAGGAGCCAAACCTTATGTTTTGAAAAAACATACTTGAAAACTCGTTGTTTTTCCATAATATTGACTCTGAAACAGTTGAGTTCTTGATCCTTTAGGAATAATCCAATCTCTACTTATAGTTTTACAACAATTTGACATTCGATAAGCAAACATTATTTGATTTCACTTATTAATAAAAAATATATATCTTACAAAATATTATATTTAGAACAATATTAGAGAGAAAATAAAGGAATTATGATTTCGAATCGTTTCCTGAATTTAAATTGTGATTCATTGAAAATATCAGACCAAACAGTGTCCACTGAAATGTTAAAAAAAATCTTCATTTGGATTTTCCTCTTTTTTTTCGGGTCGAAATGGGAAACTCATGTTCGAATGGGTTCAGGACCCAAACATTATTGGACTTATCCCGGAGAGGACCAAACCCACCTCAAACTCGCCTTTACCCCTCCTCGGAATCACTACCCTAGCATACTTCGAGACGGGTGGCGGTCCCTCGCACACTCTCCGCTCACACTCTCCCTAACTAACACTCCTACCTCTCATGCCATTTCTAGTCCTTCTCTCCCCCTAACTATGCTCTCTACTACAACACTCATTCTCCCCCTTCAACATTATCTCCAGCATGTTCTCCCAATTCACCACCTCCCCTAGTTTCCTCTATAACTTCTTCAGCACTTCCTCATTCCTCCAGCATCTAAACACATGCCCCACGTCATTCTCCACTTCACACCTCTCGAACACTCCAGTCTCTTTTTTCTCAATCTCGTGGAGGTACCCTACTCTCGACCCATGTCCAGTGAACACCTGTGTCAAGAAGTAGTTCACCTCCCCGAATTTCCGGTCCATCAAATCTCTCCTATTCCCAATCGCTCCTTTTAGCGCGCCCTCATACTCCTCCCACCTTCTCTCCATTTCCTCCTCCATCCATTCCTGTACTTTCTCTCTGGTCACACCCCTCCAGCGTTTATTCCTGGCTCTAGCCATCACGTCCAATGGGTGGGTTCTTGCCAGCCATGCTGCCCTCACTTTCCTCTTCTATGCTGCCTTTAACATGTGTGTTCTGGAGGATAATCGACTATCCAACCACATCCCTAGGTATTTCATGGATACGTCCATCCGAATTCTCCTTCCCTTCACCAGTACCACCACTTCCATCGTCTTGCTCCGTCCCTTCACTAGCAACCCCACCGTCTTATCTTCCGCCGCTTCTAGTCCGCACCGCTCTATCTTCCCCACAATCTTCCTACACACTCTCTCCGCCTTTCTTTCTATCTCCGCCTCTCCCTTTGCCGTACATACCAGACACACATCGTCCGCATACACCGTAATCTCACATCCCTCTTCACATACTATCCCACAATCCTCATCAAACACACACTTCCATAGCGTCGGTCCAAGAACCGAGCCCTGGGGCACTCCAGCCTCCATCTCATACCTCCTCCCTCTAGTGTCTAATATCACAGGATTTTTCTCTGGAAATTCTGAATTCACCGAAAATTTTTCGACGGATATAATCTTCAAAATAGGTAAGTACTATCGATTTTTTGCAAAATTAGTCAAAAACTCGTGGTTCCGTATAGTTCACCAGACTCATTCTTGCAACAGAACATGATCAAGAAACATCCACTGGAATTGTACCGGGTGGGCCAATAAGCCGATCTCTCGTCTGTATATAAACTATCCAATTTCAGGAAAAAACATTTTTCAGTAAAAGTTGCCTGGAGAAATATTTGGTTATAAGTTTTAAATTTTCAGCCCAATCGTTAGAGGACGTATTCTATGAAGAAAAATTTAAAACCCAATTTCCTATAAAATACGCTTGCGCTTGTAACATGTTAAAAATGCCATTATGGCAAATATTATTGTAGACATCTAACAGTAATTAATCCAATTGGAAATTTAAAAGTCGGTGATTCTGTTAATTAATTCGAGTGCGGGTGGGAATGCAACTTACTTGACCGATCGCGTAATTGAAACGTCGATAACAATATATGATCCGGAGAAATAAACTCCGACAAACAATGTATAACAGGAAGTATATACCTATACGGGAATCGAAATAAAGAAAGTTTTCGAAGCGCATAAAACTAATTGCCAATTAGTATAACTTTTAATTGGAAAGAGTGAACGCAAAAACATCAAAAGCATTCAGTTATTAATTTGGGAGAATTGAGAAAATAACAAATATAATTGTTATTAACTTGCTAGATATGCACTACCCTTTCTAGAGAGTTTAATAAAGCAATTGAGGTTATAATTAAATTCATTCAATATTGACAAGTGTAGCATGTCTATCGACCTGTTTCGATTTTACAGAATAAATCCTTTTAATTAGCGCTCGTCGTCACTAGCCACATCCAATTATAGTTCTGTGATCCCAAACTCTTCTACCCTGACCGTTAGACAATTGACGTCTGCCAACGGACGCTTCCATTTTTTTGCACACCGCCACGTGAAACACCCCTTTTTGTTATCGACCGCCTAAGAGGGCACATCATCTTTCGCTATCTTTCATATCTTAAGTACCTATCTTATGAATTTTGCTGTGGTAAGTTCAAAATCATAATCTATAATTAATAAGCTTCTTCTAAAGTACTGTCTGATAAAATTTTCGTATGCATTCTTTATTTTTTCACAGAGATAGACGAAATTAAATTCAACACGTGGTCATAAACTGTTCTTTTATACTAATATGGTAGTTATAAGCCAAATATTCTTTTATAATTCACTGTTTTACTTTTATACAAACATTTTCAAGCTTTTTCAGTTGCGAAATAACTTTTTTAATTATAAAATAAGATTGTTATAAACCGCTAACCTATAAAATATTCTTTCGTAACGCCAGTGCCGGTTTCATATATTTCCTAAGCACGATATTTTTTCATATAACTAAATAAATAACTTTTTGCTATGATTAGTTTCTTTCGGATCATTAGTATATTTTTTTTATTCAGCCGATAATTGCTATTTTTACTGTTTTAACATGAAACATATAATGTTGGAAAGCTTTCAGTAAATTAAATAATTGTTTTCTTTCAAATAACTGCCTTCCTTTTCTTTAACCTGAAAAGCTGACCAACATAATGTGCCATAACATTCAAGTTCCTACATATCCCTGATCCACTTGTACTTCTAGGTAAGCACAGCCCCTAAGCTAGGATAGAACCCGAGAATATAACCCTAGGCTATGATATAACCCAAGAATTTAACGCCGAGAATATAACCCTAGGCTATAATATAACGCCGAGGATATAAACCGAAGAATATAACCCCAAGAATATAGCCAAGGATAGAACCCCCAAACTACCGCCCTAGAACAGAACTCATCAGTTCGGATCAAGTCCTGACTTCTTCTCCAGGAAACCACTTCATCTAAGCTAAGTACCTATAAAAGTACAAATTCCTCTATTAAATTCCGTTATTCATTTCCTGTGGCAGAATAAATTAAAAATTTGTTTTTAATTATTTTTTTAATTAAAATCCTCAACTATAAAAGTTGAGGGAGATCCGCCCGGGGTCACTTTAATTATTAACTTTCATTTAAATTCTACAAGGCGTTTCTACCTTTTCCGCCTTAGTTTTTTGAAGTTTTCATCGTTAAAAAGGTAGTGGCGCCCTCAATTTTTACAACCCTTCTGTTATCCTTGTGTGACATAAACTTGGGGTCGAATCACCCTTGAGAGGAGTCTCTAGCCGGAGCCCTTCGAGTTGGTGCCCTGTGAGGTATAGCATTTACCGTTACAAATTGGCGCCTTTACCGTTACAAATTGGCGCCCAACTAAAAGCACACTTTTACCGTTACACAAGAATAACTAACTATCTGGGCATCAAAAACTACAAAAGTTTCGGTACTTGTTGAACGGTTCTTCTTCAAGACATGAGGGATAGACAATTTTTTGAATATGAAGAAAAAGCCAAAGCACTATCCGGAGTTCACGATTATTATCGTTATGATACTCGTCCCAAAAAAAACAGATAAGTCACGGGTAAATGAAAGAACACCTGTTTCTGGACAAGAAAATTTTCGCACTAATTTTTATTACCTTATTCTAGACATCCTGAGTGTGCAATTAGCCGGGCGTAAAAGTGCATATGAAAAACTTTACGAAAATTTCCATTTTTTTGATAATTTATCTGAAATAGATACAAATGAATTGAAAAATCTTGCCAATAAACTAGTCAGCAAGTATCCTAACGATTTGGAAGAGACGTTAGGCAATGAATGTATTCATTTACATTGTCAACTCAAAAATTCCTTAATTCCATTCACCTAATGTGGATATTGCTCTCCGTATTTTTTTGAGTATTCCGGTTCAGGAGAAAGATCTTTTTCCACTCTAAAAAGGGTAAAAACCTATTTACGCGCCAAGATGGACCAAGATAGACTTAATGGTCTTGCATTACTGTCTATTGAAGCTCAACTAGTCCAAGAAACTAATTACGACGAAATTATCGACGTTTTTGCGCGGACCAAAGATAGGAAAAGAAATTTTCAAATTGATTAATATTAAAAAAAATATTAATTATTTATCGGCCTACAGTTTATAACTTATTTATTTGTCATGTTTATTAGTTATATTTAAAAATTTTATTTCAATAAATAAAGTTATTTTTAAATACAAATATTGGAACAAAATTAATGAAATTAATTTTTTAAAAAGGGCGGCACATCGAATGGGGCCTAGGGCGGCAGCAAGCCTGAATCCGGCACTGCAATGGTTGAACTGAGATTCATAATTATATCAAGCCATTTTATCTAGTTTGAAACCTTTTCCAAATATAATAATTATTAAATAAAATCTATAAATAACAAATTTCACTACATAAATATAACATACATTACTCGACCGGTTTCACAACTAAGATTTGGATCGTCAGGACTTAATAACATTTGTTATTGAAGTGAAAACTTCTTTAGGCGCGTTGAGCACTTTTTTGGGTGAAGAAAAAACATGGATGTTTCGTCATCGTCACGCTTTTATGCAACACACAATACTTTTGATTATACAACACAGTTAACAATGAAGCGTATATAGTGTTGCATAAATCTTCGTCACGCTTTCCATGAGCTAATGTCTAATTTTTTTGTAAAAAATTCTATTTACGATAAGATTTTTAAAAGGGATTCATTTATTGGTGTTTTCACTTCTGTCGGCAATCCCATGACTTGACTCTTCGTTTTTATTGATTTTATTTAATAATTATGGAAAGATTGAGGGTATTATCCAGTCTTCATGTATTGAAATGTCAATATAGGGTTTCTTGGTGCAATGGAATCATGAAAATGGCAACTATAGTGAAGGTCATCAAGTCCCACTATTTTCCTTTTTTTTTTCTCTATTATTTTTTGGATGTTTTAACACTAATGATTATCATATTTTTGTAGAATAATATAACAAAAAGAATGTGTAAGTCAAAAACTAGATGCATTCTATTAGAGAACCCAGCATTACACAAATAACTTTTCAATATGACTGTATGTTTGGTTGCCTATTACGTAATTATCTATAGCTTGTTTATAAATCAACTTCAGATGAGAATAGTTTAATTTTTCATACTCTTTTCAGTAATCGGGTTATAGTTTTTGAACGTATTTTCATTTTATTTTTGAGAAGCCTTATAGTATTAAATTTTTGTCCACTGCCTACTCAAGACTCCAAAACCTTTATGGATTCATATCAATTGTTTTCAATGGAAATCACTCAATTTTTATATGAATAATTATTTTAACTCTCAATTTATTCATATTTTAAATTTTGCAAGGAAATTTACCGAAAATTTCAAATACTGTTCACCTTCAGTCTCTGAAGAAGATAACTTATTGGTTATCGAAACGCGCGTAAGATAGTGTAAACTGTAAGTGTAATGGTAGTGTAAACAGCGTTCAATGTCAAGTATCGCCAACGGTTCCAGAATTCCCAACTTATACAGTGCATTGTTTAAATCGCGATCTATTAGAATTGAAAGTTCTTTACCCACGTAATGTGATTTTTGGTAGGGGTCAAAACCTATGGGTAGGTCACCGCCTAACCGTCATCGGTACCATAAGTGTACTTTTTAAGTGTAGTTTTTACCCATGCTAGTAGTCCATATGACTGCCTTTTGTTGAAAATTGACCTGCTGATAATAGGTTTGTCGTAATGTCTGGCACATAGACGGAATTCTGTACAACTATCTGATGCAACTCGTCTTCAACTACTGTTGTTATTCTGACGTCAGCAGATCAAGCTACAGGAACTGTCATCCTATTCGCAACCATTATCTGTCACGTGCCTAAAGCTGACTTTTTCTGGACAATCAAATTCTCATCTGCAACTAAGTGAACACTAGCGCCGCTGACGGCGAACCAATCTGTTTTCTGTACTCCCCACTGAGAAAAACGGCACAGGAAGCGCTATCTGGTTTTGTCTGATCTCTCTGATTACCTGACTTCTTGTACTTTGGACATTTTGACTTGTAATGCCCGAATTCCTTGCACGAGAAAGATTGTATATTTTTCATGTCTTCCTCTGTCTTAGTAGTCTTCTTCTTCATGAAAAATGCACTGCCCACACTTCCATATCAATCAACTTGTTTTTAATAGCGTCTGTAGTTATGGCTATGCCAGAATGCTCTATAGCCATAATCAAGGGCATGAAAATCTCTGGTAGTCCTGCTAACATAATAGATCCTGTCCACTCATCACCTATTTTAAAGCCCGTGCCTCTGAGCCTCTGACTTTCTGATTTCTACAATCTGATTTATGTACTGACTCATTGAATCACAATTTTCTAACCTTGTAGAAATCAGTGCCATCAAACAAATTGATCCGTCCAGTGAACCCATTGTCATCAAACATCTGTTTCAGTTTGGATCAATTGTCAACACCAACTTGGCTTTGGCTTTATCATCTTCCAGTTTTTCTATCGCTTCACGTGCTATCTTCTGTTCTGGTGTTTCTGTACCAGTCGTTGAATCCAAACTTTGCTCTTGGATGCAATGCTGCAACTCTTCAAGAACGAGGGAATTTTGCGCGGCAAACGCCCATTCGTCATAATTCTCACGGCCCTTGAAACGTGGTGCGTTTAACTGCAAACCGGCCATCTCGTGAAAATTTCAATACTTGTATTCGACTGTTTGTACTTTTTATCCCAGTGTATTCACTTAGAAATACGTGTTCTCTGGGCCCATAACCTGTGAAAATTGTCTGTAGGTTGAATGGGGAGAGATTTCAAACTACTATACTGCCAAAGAACTATGTCAGATTTTTAGTTTTTATCACGTCAAATGTTGTTTCAACCTACAGTCAATTTTCAACACCTTTTTCTTCTTTTAATCTTAAAAGAACATACATGTATACCAAGAAAAACTTTTTTCTAAAAATTCACATTTAAAGAGTATAAAATTAAATATTTATAGCAAATAAATTTCATTGACATTTATTATTCGAAAATGCCAATATTATTTTCCAATCAAATTATCAAGTCAATATTTCAATTATTGAAACCCACCAGTAAAATAATCAATTCATATGCAGTTTTCAAATTAAATGTATGACAAAAATTTAATTATGCAGATACTCAACTCATCCCGTATATTAATTATATTTAAAACTCGACATATCCAGGGAAATTTCCCTTTATCCGTTTATATTTTTTCATGAATAACCAAAGTAGGAAATTTTAGTTGTTTTTACGAAAATTAAAATGATAAAAAAAATTTTAGATTTTGCTGAGAGGTAAACCTGAAATTTCTTTAAGTAATAGGGTTAAAATGTAAATGAAACCATCGTTTAATTTAAAAGGCGACGCAAAGCCCCCTTTTTGATGCGACGTTCGTATAAAAAAGTGTAATGGAGAAAGCCCTTTAATGGTTTTAATGGTTTCAAGACTAATGATTGCCTATAATTTCGTCTAATCTTCTCTTTTTCCTCCTTTGAAGAGAGACGTGTCAATTAATGAATTGAGGAGAAGGTAACGCGATAAGCAAAAAGAATCTCGGTTAGACCTAACGGGCAAATGAAATTGAATTTTAACGTATACACAAATCCGTTCGAAAAATATTCTGCAGGTAAAAGAAACCGACAGTACAAGGAGAAAATGAGATTTTTTTTTCAAAGCTAATTTACTCGCCGAAACAATAAGCTTAAATTCAAATAATGTAGGTAAGCTTTTAATGTTTGGAGTTTTAAGTATGTGCTCAAACAAATGTAGGATATTAAAAGTTCAGTATTTTGTATTATCCTGCTGAAAGAGGTTTATAATTATCATTTAAAGAGCTATCACAACACACAGCACTGAAAATATACGTAAGCACTGAAGTAAATTTGTTTTAAAGAGAAATATTCACTTTGTTGATTCATAACCGGTAATTTTTCTATATTCGTCATTATTAATTTTATACTTGAATTTTGTGGCATTTTTCTACCTCAAGACAGAGAAAAAGGGAGAGAGAAAAAAAGAGAAAGAGAAAAAATAGAGAGTGTGGAAGAGATAGTGAGAAAAAGAGATAAAACGAGGAAAGAGAGAAAACGATGGAAAAGGAGAGGAAGAGAGAGGGGAAGGAAGATAGAGTGGGAGAGAGAGGAAGGTACAGAAAGAGAGAAAGAGGAAAATAAAGTGAGAGAGGATAGAAAAAGAAAGAAAGGGAGGGAGGGAAAATATCTCGAAAGAAATACAACCATACAAAATTTGCTTTAAAGGTATTTTCCTTTTTTAATATATACTCTGTCTTTGGTTGGTGCTGTGTTAACTTGAATATAATTTATACAAATCATAATAAGTTCCAAAATTAATACAAGAAAATACAACTAAAAAAATTATTATAAAATAGTAGCAAAATATATAAATTTTAGTAAAAATTAATAATAATATCAAAACCTCTTGACCCTTGGTAAACATCCATATCTGATCCTTTTGTTTATACAGGGTTTTTCATTAAGAATTGTCCATATAGTAACTGGAGAAGCCTTAGCACGAAATATGAAGATTTAGGCCAAAACACTTAAATAAAATATTCCTCCTAACCGAGATATAGGGTGTTTTATTTTAAATATTCTAAATGATTTTAGCCCATAGTTTTGACACCTTCCAATATTTTTTTTCATACTTGACAAAGAGTTTACACATGTTAGGTTACTTTAAACAGTGGTAAAAGATAGTTTTCCTCTATTACCAGAGGCGTGCGGTAGGGATGGATACTTTCTTTTATCCCCCTACAATCTACTCCACTGTCGTAATCATCGTTCCACATTGTTTTTTTCATTCTTCATCACTTTCTACGTAAATATCATCCTTTTGTCTCAATGCGATAGAATGAGTACAGTTAATTGCATTTAAAGGTAATGTTTAAAATATCCAATTTTGTTTTATTGCTTATTTCACACGAGTGTCATTAATAATTTAACCACCTTGATGATAAAATTTGCTAATTCTAATCGTAAATTCACATGAGTCAATGACAATTCAAGTATGAATAAGAAATATTGGGAGGTGTCAAAACTATGGGCTAGAATAATTTAGAATATTTAAAATAAAACACCCTATATCTCGGTTAGGATATTTAAGTGTTTTGGCTTAAATCTTCATATTTGGTTACTATAAGGACAATTCTTAATGAAACACCCTGTATAAGCTGGTACCTTTTTCTTCGGAATATTTTCCAAGATGTAACCTCTTGGAGCGTACCATAGAAAACTCCATTAAAAATGTTCTCTTAATACTTTGTTTAAACTTAATAGTATATTATGCAACGATCATGTAATAACCATTACATGAGAGTTGCATACACTATTTTTTCTACGAACAAGTAATTTTATTTGAATTCAACATTACTTTTTTTAATTCTTCAATAATTTTTATACAAACAATAAGAAAGAAAATATGAGAGAAAAATAAGCTCTTCTTCAACTCACTTTTTATTCCTACAAAATAACAAAATTGATTAAAATGTAATTTATAATTTATCTTGTTTAATGTTACATGAATTCGCTTATGTTTATTGTTAATAGTTAAATTAAGTTCATAGTTATTATAGTGGTTACTTTGTAGAAATAACAATTAAGTTGAAGAACTTAGTTTTCTTTCATATTTTTATGTCTTATTGTTTGTATAAAAAAGTATTAAAAATTTTTAAAAAAATGCAATGTTGTTGAATTCAAATAAAATTTCTTGTTCGTAGAAAAAATAGTGTATGCAACTCTCATGTTAAAACACGAATCTCTTAGAAACTGTCAAACATTCTACAGAAAATATTGGATCTGCCTACTTGGTTATTTAAAAATCTAGATTTTTATTGGTCAATTTTTCAGTTTCATAATGAAAACCAGTGTTATAATGAGTATCATTATGAAACTGAAAATTGGCATTTAATTAACAATTATTGTTATCAATTTGCAAAGGGTGTTGGGGAATAATGATTTTATTGGGTTTTATCTGAAGCTGGAAAATTTCCAGTGGAAATTACAAAATTTCAAAAGCATTGTAATGCAATATTTCAGCAAGATTTTAAACAAAATTTTCCTAAACCATGAAATTTAAGATGTCCAAAAATTTTAAATCATAATCTAGATTACTTCTTATAGTCTATTTTCATGTACCAAAGAGTAATAAAACCTAATTTGAAAATGAAAAACTTAGTACGGTCATTTTAAATATTATTACAGAAAATATTTCCTAAAATTTTCATCTGAGCTAATACAATTTTTCGGTCTTTTATTGGTCTTTTATAACCATAAGCTAAACAAAACAATAGAAAAAAGTTTGGACAGGCCAAAAGCCCTGTGTATTAAATATTACATAGCCGTATCAAAAAATTATTTCGAAGGAAAGTGCATGTGTTCTTCTTTAGAAAAGAATTTCCGAGCAGTAGACAAAATTCTTGCCACGGTTCGAGATGAGTTCTGAAATGAGTCGAAGCAAAATAGGTGTTCGCTGGAAAAAGCATTCCATAAAGTCTATTTTAATAGAAAGAACAGATATTGTAGTATAGAAAAGAAATTTCCTAAGGACTCTAAAAGAAATGAGAAACCAAAGAAGAAATATATTTTATTTAGATGAAACATGTATCTACAAAATAAATTTTGGCAAGATGAAACTGTTACAAGTCGAAGACAGGCTTTTTTAAATAATTTATCTACTGGTTTAAATCCACCATCATGAGAGGGGCGCAGACTGAAAATAGTACACATCGGCAGTTTAAACGGTTTTGTTAAAGGTGGTTTATTGACTTTTGAATCTACTCGTACCGGTGACTACCATGAGGACATGGATGCTAATGTCTTTAAAGAATGGTTCGAACAAATGATAGATCTTCTTCCTCAGAACTGCATAATAGTAATGGATAATGCAAGTTATCACTCGAGACTCTTAGAAAAATTGCCCACAACCAAGTGGTTAAAAAAAGATTACCATAATTGGCTAAATTCAAAGAATATTAAGTTCCATCCCGGTTCTGTGAGAAAAAAAACTGTATTCTTTCTTTGTGTTCCTTTCATAAAGAGAAATTCAATAAATGTGAAATTGATGAAATAGCAAAAAATCGTGGGATGACGGAGGTTAGATCACCACCATATTATAATTGCGAGCTAAACCCGTTTGAACTGGTATGAGCACAGATAAAGGGAGAAGTTTAAAGAAAAAATAATTCTTTTAAAATGAGTGATGTTATATAAAGAGTGGTTTTTGGAGGCTGTAAATAATGTGAAGCCTGAAAACTGGGAAAAGGCAGTAAATCATACGATTGAAGAAGAATAGAAAATGTGGAAGTTTGACAATATTACTGATGAAATGATCATCATTGGTTGCGACAGTTCATCTTCTGATTACGATTCTGATTTGGATTTGTAAGAAGTAGCTCTACCTAAACTGGTGAGTTTTTATATTAAAATTATTATTTATGAACATCACGTTGTTTCCCTTATACTCATATAACCAGTATGACACAATGTTCCTTGTGGAAAAAGAAAACATTTTAGAAAAAATTGCACTTTTTTACTTTCTGCTGTTTAGAAGTTATTATCAGGTTAATTATGTGAAAATATAAGTGCATACCCGATAATTTTATTATATTTATACAAATGTTACTTCATACGAAAATACTCGAGGTATAACTTCAAAAAATATTTTAACTGTATACTGGATTACGAATGCTTTATTATTTTAATACTCTCTAATTCATAAAAATAGACTATAACTACCGCTTAACATAAAAGCAAAACATCTGTAAAAATCCAAAGTCCTACTGCTCAAAAAATATGAAAAAAGTGCTTTCTATCTCATAAAACTATCGCTGAAGCTACGAAAGAAAAGAAAATCATGTAATATTAAGATTTCTTGTTTCACAAAAAAGTTATGAAGGACTAATTTCAATTGATTTTAAGTTAAAACAAACATACTTCATTATTCTACACAATCTATCTATATTATAGGTCACAAACATGAAATTAACACCCCATACACACTTTCATCATTTTCCATAATAGTTATTCCCAACACATTTTAACAAGTCATTATTTAAACATTATAATTCAACGCCTGAATCAGAAGATCTTTTAACTTAACAACTTCATTCTTCGCTGGCACTTTTCTCAGTTCAGATTAATATCTGAAGAGTGGATTCACTTTTCAATTAAAACAAATCCTTTTCGGAAATAAATTTTTTAGAAACAACAAAAGGGAAAACTTTTTAAAAGCTTCATAAATTCAAACAGAACGAGCTCCTACGCTTTTTCATTTTTCTTTTGTGTGTATACAGTCGACCTGAGATCTATCTGTTAAACGCACTTACACTCTTATTTGCTCCGGGGTACAATTAAGTTTTCTCTTTCATGTCAAACGGAATGAAAATAAACAGAAACTATGTTGAATAACTATAAAATAGCTTTGTTCATTTAAATGCTGTAACGTTTATTTAATTCATTTACATTTTTATTTATCTAACAACACTTAATTTATATAAACTTATTAACATTTCTAATTTATACATAGTATACAAATCTGCTTCCAATTCCTGATTGTTCATTTATAAGACAGAGAAAGCTATTTATTCCTCTTTTTTAGAAGCCCATAGAACGTTAAAGGTCAACCAATGCTGTCGTAGTCGCTACATAAGAAAAAGAAGGTTCGTTCCAGCAGACAATCAGGAATGCTTTTCGAATTTCTTTCTGTACATTTGGGGAAATCTGAATCTAGTCCGTAACTGCTATGTTGAAACAGATAATCTGTAGTCCTAGTGAAGTTTGTCACTGCGCAGCAAGAGATAAACCATGGAGACTAAATTTCCAGTAAAATCTCTTGTAAAAACTGACCAGAATGGCGCTAGTGTAAGAAAAAGGGAAACAATTTATTAAGCAGTTGTGAATGGAGTGAAGGGCGCGGGGTTATTCTAATGTCAGCTCCATAGTGTTTACTTCACTTCTGACACCATGTAACGTCGTAATTAGTGGTTTAATTATGATTTTTAAAGAAAATAAGTAAGCTGTTAATGTGACATAGGTAGTATTACTGCAACTTTCAAATTTTCTTTTTGTTCATATTTCAGATGAATGATTACAGATCTTGGTAGACCTTCAAGCTTTTCTACCACTCTTGCCCCTTCCATTGGCGATACTGTCTTTTGTAGGTAATGAAGATCTGGTTATTCTGCTGTACAGACGTTGGTTGGGTGAACCTAAAATATCATTTCTGGGTGTATTTCTCCAGTTTAATAAAACAAGTTGAACATCGGACTTGTCAATGCTACATTTTTTTAATACGTTCTTGGCTACTTGAACTGCTTTTTCGGCGAACCCAATGACTTGATGGTGATGTGGACTGGATGAAACATGGTTAAATTTCCACTATTTTTGAAAGATCTTGAATTCTCTAGTATTGTGTATTTTGTTCCATTGTCAGTTTGTAGCTCTTCTGGTATTCAATGTTCAGCAAACCATATTTTCAGTTCTATAACTTCATATGAAGACTGCCCTTTTAGCTGGAATTAATTAGAAACAGTTAGTTTCATTTATAACATTAACTAAATATCCAGAGTAGCTGTCACAGATTACGAGGTAAGTTTTTCCTTTTAATTCAAATAGATCAGATGCAACTATTTACTATGGAAGTGTAGGAATCTTTTTAACTAGCACTATATCTTTAATGTTGTCTTTTTGTGTTTGTTCACAGACAGAGCAGGTTTGAACTAGTTTTATGATGTCATATTGCCCCTTCCAGTAGAGAATTTGTTGTGCTCTTCTTAAACAGCTGTGTATACCTGCATGTCCTTGATGAATATTCTTTAGCATTTTAGGGATCTGTGATTTTGATACTACAATTTTATTTCCTTTGAAAATGATTCCTTTGAGATAGCTCAATTCTTCTTTAAAGTTAAAATAGTTGTAGTTCTGTGGGAAGTTCACTGACTTTTTCTGGAAATCCTTGTATTATTGTCTGAAGTAGTAACTGTAAATGTGGATCTTCCTTTGTAGCTGTAATTAACTCCTCTTTTGCGTCAAGTGACATAGGTAGTATTACTGCAACTTTCAAATTTTCTTCTTGTTCATATTTCAAATTAGATGCATCGCAGTCTCGACTAAGAAAGTCTGATAAGGGTATTTCTGTGCCTTTTTCAAATATGATTTTTGGTGCGTATGTTGCAAGATTGTATATTATGCGTTGCAATCTCGCTGGAGCAGATTGTATGTTTTTCTTGAAGATTGTCTCAAGTGGCTTATGGTCTGATTTCTTTAGTGTTTCCATGACTTCACTAACGGTTTTTTGTAGTTCATCTCTACATTTTGCATATTTAAAAATGTCATCGATTGATACTCTTACATTTTTAAATTTACAAAGTAAATTTGTTAAAATTTCTTGGAATGTTTCAGATGCTGATGATACTCCAAACGGAAGTCTCTTGAATGAATATCTTCCCCATGGGGTAACAAAAGTTAATATTTTTTGTATTCTTTTTGAAAGTTTAATCTGCCAGAATCCTTTAAATAATTAAGAACCTTTAATATCAGCTGAAATTTCCTCTATAGTATAGTAATAAGTGGAAAATGTCGTCTCAGTATGTTTTTGTTTACATCTGATGGATCGATACAGATTCTTATTTTGCCTTTTTGCCTTACAATTACCATAGGACTTACAGCAGGGGTAGGATCTGTTTCTGGTTTTATGACGTCTAATTTGACCATTCTGTCAAGTTCTTGCTTTACCTCGTCTCTTATAGCATGTGGAATTTTTATTGACGGTTTAATTTCAAGTTTTGGGTTCTCGATTAGGTCAATATCATACTCATAATCTTTATAACATCCTAAACCTTCGAAGATATCATCTTTACTTTCACTTTCCTTCAGTGTTTTCACCCTTGCAATAAGTCCTTTTCACAGGTATCAAGTCCTAGGATCGGTGTAAACTTTTCTTCAACTACCTTGAATATAATGTTTTCTTCATTTTTTATTTTACAAAGTACCTCTGCTTCGCCTAGAACTGCCATTATATCTCTTGTGTAACTTATTAAATTTTTTGTTCGGCTTGGTTTCAGACTTGCCTCCATTTTGTTCATTAAGTGACTCGGTAACACGTTGCATTGTGCTCCTGTATCTAGTTTGGCAATGAATTTCACATTACCAACTTGTATTTTTTCTGTCCAGTCTTTCTTTTCTCCGGCACTTATAGCTGATATGTATACCTCATCTTCAGAACTATTTGAGTTTTCTTCTACTGTATTCACTCTATTTTTCTGTTTGGGATGTTTCTTCTTAGTGCGGCACATATTGGCAAAATGACCATTTATACTGCACTTAGTACACGGTTTGTTAAATGCTGGACATTCTCTGCATTTATGGTTTGTACCACATCTCTTGCAGTCAAAATATTCATTTTGTTTATTTTTGACACCTTTATTTCTCACTGCTAATACTTTATTTGCTTTATTTTTACCTTCGAACTCGTCTTGCTGTTTGGAAGCTTATTTACTTGTTTTACAGATTCTTATAGCTTTGGTCAAATCTAGTTTATCTTCTGCTAACAATTTCTCTCTTACTTGATTCGATCGGATTCCAAACACTATCTTGTCTTTTAGCATTTTGTCGAGTGAATTATCAAATTCGCATTAGCCTGCCTGAGTTTTTATTCTGGTTAAAAAGTCGTTAAATTGTTCATCTTCGATTTGTACTATCGCTAATGTCATAAACGTCAGATTCACCCCCTCCCTACTGGAGACACCCCTTACATTTTTTTCAAATGGCATTAGGTATCAAGTCATACCTCATTTAAAAGGTCTGGTAAATCTCTATTCAATCATTTTGTTTTGCCTTTGATACCAGCCTTCCATTGATATTTAATCATTTTTTTTAATTGGCTCTTTTTCAACTTTTATTGCCTGAATGTTAACGGTGGTCACTTTGAACCCATGATTAAATAGCTGTTTTTTCTTGTTTACAGTTGTCTTTTTACTATTTGTAAATTTTTTATTCTTCAAGGAGTCTTTTTATCATAACACAATACGGGGGTATACGAAAAGTGTCTTCAGTAGGGAGGGGGTGAATCTGACGTTTATGATATTAGCTCCAAAAAGTGTCCCCCTCAAGTTAAAAGTTGACGTGCTTCGGCATTTCTTTCTAATATGTCCCATTTTTGAAATATTAATGGTGGGTCCTTTTCAAATGAACACAGTGTATATAACTTACTTTGATCGGCATCGATAATTAAAATGATATTCTTTGTCGAATGACAACATCTTAAGCGGATATACGAGGGTTGTGTTTTACATTTTGAAGAGGAATTGCTGCTACATGACCCACTTTTGAGACAAATGTCGCCACCATCTTTTTGAAAACACTTCGAAAACACCCTAAAAGCCGACTGACGTTTATTTCCGGGTTCATAAGAGTAAATCCAGGATTCATCACCACTGACAATACAGTATATATTTTATGAGTTTCCTGCGTTAAACCGGTTGCTTTCTACTTTCTGTTCTTCCATCAACAGATGCTGTATCCAACATGAAACTATTTTTTTACAGATAATTCCTCATGTAAAAGGCACGTTTTTTTACATCATTGATTCACCATTGGTTGACTGACGTCAGTCTCCGCTGCACCGACATGTTATAGTCACCAGTGGCACATAAAAAAACGCAGTTGTTGTTGTTTACATCATTATATCTGACAACTGACAATCGATATCACTTGAAATTTCTTCAATTTCTAACGCTGTTTAGTGCAGTCAATGCTTTATTATAAAATTCTAAATTGATTTTAAACTTTTGCGTCAAGTTAACCAAACATGACAGTTAATTTTGACATTTGATATTTGTTGACAGACGCCCACTATCTTGTTATATGCAACACTTAAAAGACATCCCTCCTATGCGATTAAATCTGAATGAAATGTGCCATTTGCCGTTCCAATTATCATAAAATTCCTGTTTGTAATGTCGAAAAATAATGTTGAATGGTAGAAAGGTCGGTTGTGTGTGCATTATTGAGGTTAAATCATCTTTCTCGGCATTTCACTAAAAATCAAAATTAATATGCAAAATGATATACATAACAAATAAAATAAAATCGAAATGAAAAAATTACAAGAAAATCCAAGTAAAATCATTTAAACAAAAGTAAAAGTATGTTATACTCTTTATAAAGTCAATATGAAGACATAAGAAATAATCAAGGCTGTCGGTGTCGGATATTTTTTTACCAGTTTGAAAATATTAGCATTAAAATAGGACGTTTGAAATTGCTGAAGAAAATAATACATTAAAACAACTTTATCGAAGAATAAATATATTATTCTAATGCTTTAAAACAAAGTTTTGAAAAATATTTTTTCAAAAACAGTAACCGTTCAACTAAGAAGAAACTTGCAGATCATACCGACCCCATTTGACTTAGAAGTGTGATTCAATGTCTATCAGGGCATATAACCCGGGAAGTAGTTGCTTCTTCTTAGTTGAACGGTCACTGTTTTTGAAAAATATTTTTCAAAACTTTGTTGTGAAGCGTTAGAATAATTTATTTATTCTTCGATATCTATTGGTAACACTCTTTACTAAATACGACAATTTTACAGGAAACTGGAATAATACTTGAAACTACTGTATGTATATTTCTATACTTAAGAAAACTTTGAAGAGAAGAGTCAACATGCCAACATGGCTGCTTAGATAAAAGAAGGTTTCCCAATCAGAGTATATTGCATTGGCACCAACTAAATCGATTACTCGTAGTTATTTATGTGATCCACTATGTCGTTAAAATTATTTACAACATAAGTTATTCCCGCCAGAGGCGCAATGGCTTGTGTTGTGTTTAGATGTGTAATGCAGTATTTTATTTCAACTAGATTTCGTACTGTTAAGTATTTGTTAAACCTTTAATTTGAAAGCCAATCCATATATTTGTGGCAAGCTGAAACACTAAATATCTCACCCAGAAATTTCACGAACAAATATTGTATAACTATGATAATGACTATTGAATGCATTTTTAGCGGCTATGTAAACGGAAACTTTATAAATATGTTTACTTATTTATAAAACCGATATGAAACTTGTTTGCTTGCCCATGCACATTTTGAAACATTTCACAGGATAAAAAATGGAAAAAATAAATTAAATCCTATTTTCGATACCGTTTATTTTAACCGATACCAAACACGGTTTTTCCAATTTCGAATTAAAAAAACAAACAATAATATGTATTTATTGTATTGTTTGAAAGCATTTTTATAAAAAAAAACGAAATATTTATCACAGGAGCCATTGTGTATGTTTAGCTTGTGCTGTGGTCGTGTAAAATGTGGAATATCGAACTTGATTAAAAACCCGAAAGAGTCATTTATCAAACAGATACAATGGATGTCTATTGATTTATTTTTGGTTTTGAAGAGAATCCTCTCTATACAGCGTTTTGTACATTAATCAGTACAAGTTTTAAACCAGTTAAGTGTAGCAAATTCTTTCCTTTGTTAATTATCAGATTACTGTTTTCCAATTCACTTCATTTTAGTTGAACAGAAGGTTTTCGAAAGATGCATTGATAGATAAATGGATATTTGTTTGATATATTTCACAATGCATACAAATAATCAATATCAATAAATAATTATAGGTATGGATGAGAGGGAAATATCTCATATACTTTTCGTAATTCCATACTGTTATTTTGATTTAACGGTATTCAGATGACAATTGAAAAGTTAATGCTAACAGCCTCCGTCCGTTAAGAAATCACTTGTTCAAATATTTTTTCCAAAACTTTATTCTGCTCACAATAACAATATTAATTATATAAATACTAAATATTTATAAATTTGAAAAGAAATTTGACAATTGCTATTATTTTAAATTTCTATTTCATCAATGAGAGATTTACCATCTACAACACCAGTATTTGAACTTGTTGTCGGTGTGGCCTCATTACTATGAAATAGTTGTCTTGTTATCTTCATTCTCTTTGAAACTGAATTTTCCGCCACCGCAGAGGAGTTCCAACCTCCAAGCTCTTTTACCGATAGAAGATCGCCTCCATTTTCTACAAGCATAGTAGCCGAGGATTTGCGAAACGAGTGCCCTGTGTAGAGCTGAGGATTTTCCAATTTTAAGCATGCTGCAATTTTCTTTGGAACAGCTCCAATAGTATCAATGCCCACAACTTGTTTTACACATTTACCATTCCTATAACCAATGAAGAATCGCCGATTTTCCAAATTTGAAGGCCGCAAATCTGCGTATTTTTGGTATAAACCATAGGCATCAAAAGAAATACCTTATTTGGGAATGACAAATACCCTGATCTTTTTGTTTTTAGTATACCTCAATGTAACCAAAACTCTGGTACTGGTGCTTTCAAAATCATCCACAGTCATCTTAACAAGTTCGTCACGTCTACAGGCGCCAAAAATACCACACATTAATACAACCTTTTCAAGTAAACATGTATGATCATCTGCCTTCAAGAAAAACTTAGTTACTTCTTCTTCAGACAACATTTTTACTTTCTTTGGTGTATCCATCAGACTTTCGCCTCAAGAACAAAAATAATTTTCCAAATCTGAAAATACCATTTCTGTAGGTAATAATCTAATATGGTGTACGATTTAAAATAACTAACCTTGAAATGTCAATGTTGTCATAAACTTTCAAAGCAAGTTTCAACATTGAAATCTTGGTCCACAGAGAGTTAGGAGAATAAACCTCTGATTTTCCTTTCACATGGGCTAATAATACATCTTCATTAACCACCTCTACATTCTTGCTTTTACGTCTCTCTTCAAAATTTTCATATTCTTTTTGATATCGCTCTTGAGTTATTTTCGGCAGTAAAGCAACACTCGCTGCACATGATTCTCCCGATATTTCTAAAGAAATTTTATTTTTTTCCTCAATTTCATCCATATCGGCCTTGTAACGTTAATAACTATTTTATTCGGGGGTAATATCCCTAGTGCATTTAATTTTTCCGGAAAAATTCGGAAAAACGAATTTCTAAGTAATTTGTTTTAACAAATAGCATGAGCGAGAGTGGTTTTAAAAATCCGAGTCGAAGACGAGGATTTTTCCACTTTCGCGAATGCTATTTGTTAAAACAGATTACTTAGAATCGAGTGTTCCAATGTTTTCACAGGGAAAATTAGATGCACGAGGGATATTTGGTAAGATTATTTCCTTCCTATTAATTTTGACCAATCGCTATCAAGAATTGGTATGTCAAATATGAATTTCAAATGGAAAAATTACTTTACAACTATCAACTTAGCTGTCAGCAGTTTTTCCGGAAAAAAAATTCCATGCAAGTTTGACAATTAATGAAAATGTTGTATTAAAATGAAATGTTTATTTAACTCAGGAAATAATCTTACCAAATATCCCTCGTGCATCTAATTTTTCCTGTGGAAAAATTGGCTAAGTAATATGTTTTAACAAATAGCATTCGCGCATCTTCGACTCGGATTTTTAAATTTTACATACAAACTCGTTTTTCCGAATTTTTCCGGAAAAATTATATGCACTAGGGATATTACCCCCGATTATTTCCTGAGTTAAATAAACATTGTCAACTTGTCAAACTTGCATGAAATTTTTTCGATTTTTTTTTCCGTAAAAACTGCTGACAGCTAAGTTGACAGTTGTTAAGTAATTTTTCCACTTAAAATTTATATTTGACATACCAATTCTCAAAAGTAATAGGAAGGAAATAATCAATATAAATGTACTTTCACGTCATAGCTGCCATAACTGGACTGACTATGTTGCATAGCCGCTGAAAAAATTATGAATGGTAGGATTATTTGTTTTAAATCTTTTATCAATATTAACTATTCATTATTTAATATAACTTTTAGGATGAAATAGCAATCACATGTTATGCACCTGATTTTTGCTATAATATGAAAGATTCATGTAAGTTCTAGACAGACTTCCTGTAGATAAAAAATGTCTGAAACCGGACTCTTTTTTAGGTAGGTGATTTTCATTTCATGATCGATGAAAAAAACCATCAAAATGTTGTAGAAGAGCCGTGATCTGACGCTAGAGTGTGCAGGCTCTTTTCAACAAATCTTCCAGATATATGATCACAACAAAAGGAAATCATTCAGTCAGCACCATGTGATGCCTTTTGGCCTAATATAATAATAATATTGAATAAGAAATAAATTCTCTTGAAACTAATTTCAATAAATCATCAAACGTTGGAATATTACATAAATATAAGTAGCGAGGTCGACAGGTACATTTAATAGTAAATATTAAATAAACATCGAACTGAACTTGAACCGGAGTATAAATATACATGTGACAACACAATCAAAAGAATCAGTAATCAGTAATCGAAAGTAATCCATATTCAGTCTAATTTAGTTATAGTCATTATGTTACCCAGTTAAACAATAAGTATTCTATAAGGATAGATAGTTATATAGATTTAGTAATCTCAAGTAGTTATAATGTGTAATAGAAAAGTATGTTAATAAATAGAACTTATCCCAGTGCCAGAAGTAGTAGTTTTATTCAAATAAGATGACCCTCCGAGTTACCAGCAATACCACCAATTAAAGAGGCCTATCCACACATAGTCCCCATCATTACAACAGAAAATGGGAAAAAAGAGCAAATCCCTTCCATCCTCAGAAACAAGGCATAAGTAAATTATTGACTCATTAGTATTTATAACAATATATCACTAAAATTAATACATATTCTGTCACTCTTAATAAATCAAATTTGAAATTTACTAAACTGTTTTAACCCAACAACCTTTACTGCAACTGCAAGTGTGCTAATAAACCAATTGATCGCTTCTAAAACTTGAACACGACAGATTAAATTTCAGAATCACTCGTACAACAAAAGTAAGCTATTTTCATATTTGTGGATCTGTTGAAAAGTTAGAATACACAGGTCTACCTTTGAATAAAAATTATTAAATTCATTTTATGTATCTTTTATTGAATTTTGTATAATACATACCTTTAATAAATAATACCACCACAATTATTTTTATAAAATTGTTTTATTAAAAAGGATGGATATTCTCTGTATTTAAACCAGAAGCTTTCTTGTAGAACAGTACATTTGCTTACTGTATTTCGACCAGCAGGAATATCTGTATACCATTCTCTGTTCAACCTCCAATCAGTATTTACAGTGAGAAAAAGTAATTTCGTTTTTATTCCAACCCGCTTCCCTAGGAATTTTTTAAACAGTCGAATTGAACATAAATCAGGATTTATTTTATTGTTTATTATCCATTTCAATGTAGGGCATGGTTTTTCCCCTCCTTGGTCTTAGTAAACACAGGATCGTAAATAATCCTTCCTGTTTTTCACCAACGTTATTTTCTTCTTCTTTGAAGTACGAAATTAAGCACTTGTGGCCTTGTCCACCACGCCAAGCTAATTCAAAAGCAAAAACAAAAAATACCTTCTTCAGCAAACCAACTGCGGTGTTTTCATCACAACCACGAACCATGTTTGGATTCCATCGTACTTCAGAAGAACTGCACTTTCCTTTCTGTTCTCTGGATCTTTTTCTAGTTGTTTTCTCTTGGCATTTTTCGCATCTTTGACTGCTTTGAACTCAATATTAGTAAAAGAGTTAAAATTGATGTAGCATTCAGTGAAATATTTTGGGGGTATCTGGATAAAAGTATCCTATCTTTCAAGTTGGACCACTTTGAACTGAAAACTTTTTCACCGACCATAGGGGAACGGTTTGTTGAAGTCATTCATTTTCTTCGTGCCTTTGATTTTTGTTGAACTTTTGTGATATCGAGACCAGTACTCATTGCCATTTATAGGATATTTCGAAAAAGACAGACTGTTTCACTATTTGTTTTGTTTGTTTTATAACCTCAATGTTAGGTTAAATGTTTTTCGTCGGTCGACATACCTAGAGCAAACGGATTCATGTCCGACTGATCTGACTTGAGTTCTCGAACAGTCAGGATTCACCTCCCTTCAACTAGATGTCATAAACGAACGATTTAGACAAATCTGATTGGTCCGACGTAAATACCGAACGCACCTTGTATATAAAGATCTCGATAAATTCCACATTACCTTGGAGACACGTGGTAGCTTATTACTGTGGTAGAATCGAATAATATGCTATGATTTTGTGTTCCAGCAAATATAAAATATGTCGAAAAGAAATTTGCATTAGTCTGGAATCGTATAATCAGAAACCCCATTAGAAATTTTTTGAATATGCTGTTTCCCTATCCAATCACAGCTAGGGATGCGCGGTACTATCCGATATTCCGCGGTATCGATACTTTTACTTCCGATACTCGATATTTTGTATCGATACTATGCTTTTCGATGCATTCCAAGTATCGATAAATTTGTAGTGTATCGATACCTTGCGATACGGGATTTTTAGTGGTAGCGGCAAGTGGCGTTATCTATAGTGATTAGCGATATCGTGATTTTCTAATCACGTTGTGAAATGATATCGTGCTTTTTTTAACGAAACTAAAAATAAAACACGAAAAATGCAGTTTTTTGCGTTTTTCGAGCTAATTTTGGGGTTATGTGAAAAAGGCATTAATGAAAAAGTTGTAGATTTTCAAAAGATCTACAACCTTTATAATCAACTTTTTCTTCTAGGAACTCAACTTTGGCCGGAAATCGCAATAATGTCTTTTTCCACCCTCCTCAAAAAAGTGTTTTTTACCGAAAAAACGTCATAACTCGAAAAATTTCCAATATTTTAATTCAATTTTTTTTTCATGGTTTGTGACTATCAAAGCTACCTTCTACTAAATTTTCATCAAAATCAAACCTTTTTTAACGAAACCAAAAATAAAAAACGAAAAATGCAGTTTTTTGCGTTTTTCGAGCTATTTTTGAAGTTATGTGAAAAAGTCACCAATTAAAAAGTTGTATATTGTCTCAAGATCTACAACTTTTATCATCAACTTTTTTCTCTAGAATCTTAACTTTGGCCGGAAATCGCAATAATGTCTTTTTCCGCCCCCCAAAAAGGTGATTTTTACCGAAAAAACGTCATGATTAGGAAAATATCGGATCGTTAACTTATCGATACTTCGAGTATCGATAAATTAATATTCGATATTCTACTGTACCTAATATCGATACTTTCTAGTGTATCGCGCAACCCTAATCACAGCACATTGTGCTCTTTTTAAAAGTGCGAATTTGTGCATTCTGCGCTTTCTGCATTCATTTCACATTTCAGCATAATGTAATTTCACTCTGGAAAGAGAGAATGTTGCAGTTAAATTTATTGTAGTGACAATGTCGGTGTTTATTGTTTATGTCGTTAACATATACGTATACTGTTATTAGGTATTAGATGTTGGAATGCATTTGCACTTAATGAATGGGTGTGTTTTGTGTCACTTTGCAACGCTCAACTGTGCAGCAATAGTGTGATAACACACTGTTACACTCATTTGATTTAAACCTTATTTTATCAGATAATTTAGACACCAAAGCATTACTTAATTTATATTATTTGACTGTACCTTTACTATCGAATAAATTAATTATACAGTGCGTCCATGATGTAAATTACCGTAGCAAGTCCGTTTTTGATTTCAATTCACTATTTTTTGAAGGATAATCTATCATACAGGGTGAATAGATTTTGAGTTATGACGTCACAAACTTGCTAAGCAGATCTCAAAAAGGTATCATAAGTTTGTTCAAATTGGTAAATAAGTAATACTAGTCGCTCGACCAAAGAGAAAAACTTTGAAAGTATCTTATCATTTGTTTTTTGATTCAACGTTGAAAACTGTTGAAAATATCCGAGAACAATTTCGTATTGCTACTTCAGTTTATCATAATATCGTATTTAACAAACTGTTTCTTCTAATTTTGACAATTAAAGTGACACTCGTTGACGTTATCAAATGTCTTACTTTCCTAATCAGCTGCGAAAAGTAAATTACACCATTAGTTGCAAGAAATATAAATGAAATTTGTGATAATTTCAAGGCAAAACTACTTCTTTATTATTATTATGATTGAAATGACAACAAATTTTATGCTGTCGTAAAAAATAGGATGTTTTTAATTTAGAGGACTGGAATTCTATAGGATGACTGGTTCTCTCGCATAAATAATTTCTGTATTTCGTTAACAATTCAATAAACTTAAATAAACTTCAACTTCGAAAATACATACAGATGGAACGATACAAGCCTTTGAGTATGAAATAGTAATTATTAGAACGATCTTACTCTTTCCTTTGTGGTTTTCAAAGCACTATTCACTTTAACTTTATAGAAAAATGCACTTATTATGCAGGAAATAAAGGAATTGAATTAATTACTAAGAAACTTGACCCATTTAGTCTGAAAATATCGTTTTTATACCAATAAAGGAGTGGTAGGTCTTAGCTGGGAGACCGATTGGGTTGGAAACTCAACATCGACTCGAATGACTCAGGGAGATAATGCATTTAGGCGCGAAGTGTGCGTTTGGTCACGCCTACTTCAACTGCCGAAAAATAATAGTAAATATTGCAAGGCGTCGATCAGACGCCAGGGAAATAAACAAAACGCGAATTTGAACTAAGGTAGAAGTGTTTTGGAGGCAGTTGGGCGCGTCGGTAGGAATTTCGAATGAAAATAAAAGGACTAAAATATAACTCTACATGAATATACAAAGGAACTAAAATTTAAATATAAAAATTGTTGAACGTGTGGTTTCAACAATTATCTATCTATCCCAATCGTGTGTATACGCAAATGAGATTATGCTCAGCAGTTACATATTTGGAAATTTACGGACAAGTACCTATTCAAAATTGCAGCCTTCTGAGAAGACCTAGTATGGTGAGGCTGTCTTGTAGAGTTTTGGGAATTAGTCCCGTAGATGAAACGATGACCGGCACCACCTCTACTTTCTCGGCATGCCTCATCTGTCCTACCTCAATTGCAATATCGGAGGATTTTGCAATTTTCTCGTTGCATTTGTCTAAAATATTGTTGTTATTGGGTACAGCAACATCCACTAGAAGAACCGAGTTAGTTTTTTTATCCACAACTAGAATATCATGCCAGTTATTCGTCAACCGTCTATCGGTGATAATTGACCTATCGAAGAATAGTTTTAAATCAGCATTCTCTAGAACTGAATTCGGATGGTACTTTTAATAAGGCGTGTAGATGTTAACTAATCCATATTTGTTGGCCAACATCTGATGGATTGTGCCTGCGTAGGTAATCAATGAACATCCCGACCTAATGTGTTGTATCGTCCCTGTTGTTTGTTGACACCTTCTGCAATTTCTTGTAATTGTTGGTATTAATCACTTGGTCTTGAATAGCTATCATAAATACTTCTGTTTCTGGAAGCAATGTTCCATCATTGTTATTATTATTTGATTCTTCTTTATCGATATATGGTTCATTGAGGTCGTGATGATGTTGACCTTGAAGCGCTTTCTGGGCCCACTCCGCCTGTTTGTCAGAGTCTGTGAAGATTTCAAGTTTCTTATCAGGATTTACAAGATCTAAGGGGGCAATTGAGCAATTGGTGCGCATATGATTCATATCATTCATATCATTCATATCATTCATATCATTCATATCATTCATATCATTCATATCATTCATATCATTCATATCATTCATATCATTCATATCATTCATATCATTCATATCATTCATATCATTCATATCATTCATATCATTCATATCATTCATATCATTCATATCATTCATATCATTCATATCATTCATATCATTCATATCATTCATATCATTCATATCATTCATATCATTCATATCATTCATATCATTCATATCATTCATATCATTCATATCATTCATATCATTCATATCATTCATATCATTCATATCATTCATATCATTCATATCATTCATATCATTCATATCATTCATATCATTCATATCATTCATATCATTCATATCATTCATATCATTCATATCATTCATATCATTCATATCATTCATATCATTCATATCATTCATATCATTCATATCATTCATATCATTCATATCATTCATATCATTCATATCATTCATATCATTCATATCATTCATATCATTCATATCATTCATATCATTCATATCATTCATATCATTCATATCATTCATATCATTCATATCATTCATATCATTCATATCATTCATATCATTCATATCATTCATATCATTCATATCATTCATATCATTCATATCATTCATATCATTCATATCATTCATATCATTCATATCATTCATATCATTCATATCATTCATATCATTCATATCATTCATATCATTCATATCATTCATATCATTCATATCATTCATATCATTCATATCATTCATATCATTCATATCATTCATATCATTCATATCATTCATATCATTCATATCATTCATATCATTCATATCATTCATATCATTCATATCATTCATATCATTCATATCATTCATATCATTCATATCATTCATATCATTCATATCATTCATATCATTCATATCATTCATATCATTCATATCATTCATATCATTCATATCATTCATATCATTCATATCATTCATATCATTCATATCATTCATATCATTCATATCATTCATATCATTCATATCATTCATATCATTCATATCATTCAAAGCATTCAGATCATTCATATTATTATCATATCATTGTCGAAATAATCCGCTACAACAGATGGAATTTACAGTTTATTCATAAATGCGGCAGAGCAATAAATATTCGTGACCCTTGCAAAACCAGTACAAATAACGAATTTATCAACATATGCGATATAACTAAGTACACATATTACTGTTTATCTATATTTTAGAGTTGGTTATGTTATCTAATATTGAATGTGCAGTTTTGAGAAGCACTTATATAAACAAATTTGGAAGAAAAATATTTGTTTGAATAGGAGCTGCAGTATTCAAATTATTTTCGCTTAGCACATTGTAATGGTGGTAACTTCTGGAAGTATAATAATTTGATAATAATTTGATCAGCAATTCTCATTTTTTTTGCATAAGATTGCTCTACATAACTTTCTGCTATATTGGTTTATTTCCGACCGCTGTGCTGTTTTAGAGCTAAAATATCTCCACCAGCGTTCTTCTGAAACTGTGCCCAGTGGCCCCTGTGTAATGTTTGGTATTTGAAAGCTCAAGATGTTCTGCAATTTTTTGTGATACTTTGGATATAGTACCTATTCTTGCCAACCACTTGATTAATACATTTGCCTGCTTTAAAGAATATCGTTTATGTTCAGTTTTAGGACAACTATATTTTTTCACAATTTGAACAAAATTTGGGCCGTTGCCTGTTGTAGCATTTATCAAGAAAGTTCGTTGTCTATCCGTTTTTTAAGTAGAAATGTTAATTATTAAAAGATTGTCTTTATCTTCAATATCATCCATAGTCATTTTAATAAGCGACCTTACCTGCAATTGCAGATAATGTGTTCTACCGTATCATCTGTATAATAAAACGTGATTTTTAGCAGCAAGTTGTGACATACATACGATGAATGAAGACGTGTCTCAATTATTATCAAATGAAGAACTTTTTAAATTGGTATAAATGATAAATTGTTTAATCTTTTACATGACATATATTATAATTCACACATTTATATTATGTCCTATCGACAAAGTTACATTCCTATTATTATTTTGCATCCAGGCAATATCAATTCTGATGAAATTTTTATTCTGCCCTGTATAATATATTTTCAATGATATGTCGGAGGACACTTACTTTCGCTGCACATCTTTCCGTGTTGTGATTAGCATACTAACTTCCGCAGCTCTCTGTATTGTTATTATTTTGTCTTATATTAGTATTTTGGTTTCTATTTGTATTATCATAATTATTCTTGAATTGTCTATCATTATTTCTTTGGTAATTATTAATTTGTCTATTTCTATTACTGTTATTATTATTATTCATCCTATTCGAGTTATTATTGCTATTACTATAGGTATTAATATTATCATTTGTATTTCTATTATAAGTGTTTCTGTCAATTCTAATTAAATAATTACTTAAATTTTCCAGTGTTTTAATGTTTTGGATAGCAATTGTTTCTGAAACTTGGAATTTAAAATGTCTGGAAATGTACATCACGATTTCCTCTTCACGAATTCTTGGTTGAAGATATTGTACACATTTGAATTGCATATGCATTCATACTATTTCCCCTGTTTCCATCCTATTTACCAAAACAAAGTCTATCCCTTATTCTGGATTGTACTTGTTCACTCCAAAAATATGCCATGAAATGCCTTTCAAAATCCTCGAATTCTAGTTTTTCCTCCTCCTTGGTAGAATACCATATCAATGCATGATTTTCCAGATGTTCCCTTATAAATTCTCTTAATTCTTGAATATTGTAATGTCCTCTCATTTTATTTCTAAGCATCCTTACAAATACTTGAGGATGAATCTTTTTTAAATCTCCATCAAATTTTAGAGAATTGATTGATCCTACTGTAACAATTCTTGTATCTCCTTGTCTTCTTTCGATTTCGTTCTTTAATTTCAAAGTTTCCTCTTTATGTTCTTCTTTTAAAATCTTCAAATTTTCTTCCATCTCCTTTAATTTTTTCTTCGCCTCTTCCTTTTCCATTTGACTAATTTGTGAATTTAAATCCATTCCCTTACATATTCTTTCTTCTAACTGTTTCATCTCTTGCTGATGTTCCTGTATCTTTTCTTCATTTTTATGTATTTTCGTATTTATACTTGTATTTGCTTTGTCCAATTTTGTAACTATTTCGTGTGCCATCCTATCAGTTTGTTGTTTTATTTCCTCTAATCTATTTTCTATAGTACGTTATAACAAAGCTTCATATTCTTTATTCTCTCTCTCCAAATCTTTCTTCAATTCTTCATGTTTGTTCAACAATTCTGTCTTTATATTCTTTTCCATTTCTTCTACTCCTTTTTTCACATCTTCTATGTGTTTATTCACGCTCTGATTATTATCATCCATTTCTTTATTTACACTCTGGTAATTATCATCCATTTTTTTATTTACATTCTGGTAATTATTATCGATCTTCTGACTAGTTTTCACCACATTTTCCATCATTGTCTTCATCAAAATATTATGTTCCTATGTCATTGATTTGTTCTGGTCAATCCTTTTGACTATGTGTTGCCATGGATATAATTTCTGATTCAGAATCTCCTCTTCCCTGACTGCTAGTTCCTTGTTCTCTTGTTTCTCCAGTTTCTTGTGCAATACTTGCTTCTTCCTTTTCTGTGTTCTTCTGATATCTTTTTTCTCGTGTATTAGGCATTGTTGAAATTAATCAATTTTAATAGAAAATTTAAGTATTGATTATTATTATATTTTATGTAGAATCAATTGCTAGAAAATAAAAAAACAGCCCCACGTTGGGCGCCATTTGTTATAATTATTGCTCGATTATACACAATAATTATTTAATAATTAGTATTTTTCAACTCTATATCTCTTGGGGTGGCTCTTTCGAAGATTAAAGAAATAGACAAATGTATTTATGTTAAATGTTGATAAACTTTATTTGAAGTGTCCAGTGAGAATTCCTGTAATCAGATCAGATTTCTGAAGCTCCAAGAGCAATTGAGTGTAGTGAGCAGAAGGGCGTGATAAACTTTTTGCCTGTCTTTGGCCTGAAGTATTTGTGGATACCACAAAATGGTTCGGGTCCAATAAAAGGAGTATAAACTCCTTCTTCTGCGAGACCATAAGCACCCACAACAAAGTTACTTTGTTGTGACTAGCCAGTTGCTTTGTATATAAGGATTACAAAAAGTCATAATTCAAGTTTCTCTGAAGACAAAATTTGGTTATAGAAACGTGCGTCAGATAGTGGAAAGTGTCAGTTTTGGTGTAGTGGTAGTGCAACTATGTGTGATCGGTGCAGTATCGCAATAAATATAGAGGGCATTTACCCCAGGCTCACAAATGTCTGGGAAACAGGAAACAGCTATTTACATATCAATAACATTATTATCCCTTTTTACGATAGCTGGAATACAATTCCAAGAATACTCTTAAGTATCCCAGGTAGCATAAGACGTACCTCGGACGTACAAGAAACGTCATTGGAGACGTCTGGTTCACCTATATTATGACGTCAAAATGACGTCTAAATGACGGGCAAATGTCAACGTCAGCGGACGTCAATTCTAGACGTCATTGGACGTCAATTCTAGACGTTATTGGACGTCAATTCTAGACGTCATTGGACGTCACTTCTAGACGTCATTAAAACGGCAACTTTAGACGTTTATATCAAAAATCTTTTACTGATAAAAATAACAAACAATACTTAAAGTTAATTTTTATTAAACATAAAACGTCATTCATTCATAATAATACATTTTAATAATAAATGTAATTAGTTTATATTATGTAGCAAACTAAAAGCTGCACGAGAGTTATCTGTTAGATGAAAAATAATACATTTGGTAATAATATACTGAAAACTTAGCTCTTTTATTAATCAAGTTTTAATTCTGAAAATGCCTTCTTCGTATGACACCCATAAAACTTATAATCCTTGGCTAATCCGTCACTTAGTACTTCTTTTAAAATTCTTTGGAGGATACATCCTTACCACCAAAACCAGACCAATGTTTTACCTAAAAATATTTATATACCTATTTTTTTGTTGTACAGGGTGGTCCGCCATAAATTAACTCACCACCTGCAGCAGTAATTAAAGGTGCTAGGTAAAAAAGGTAAATACAAAAGTAGTAGCGTTGTATCTAAACTGTCAGATTTTTTTATCAAATTTAACAAATGAATATCGTAAAGGTCAAATTTTGACATAATTATCTCAAACTCAAAATCTAACTGTAGAATCTAAACGGTTTGAGATAGAGCAAAAATACAATTATGTCAAAATTTGACATTTACGATGTTCATTTGTTAAATTAAAAAAAAATCTTACATTTCACATAAAACGCTACTACTTCTGTATTTACGTTTTTTTACCTAGCACCTGTAATTACGGCTGCAGGTGGGGAGCCAATTTATGGCGGACCACCCTGTACATTCATAAGTATACCATTTGTCATAGCACAATAATCATTCATAGGATAACTTAACTTTAATAGCAAAAACCAAACATTAATATCAGATAAAAAAATGTTTAATAAATCAAATACTTACAATGGCATGTGCACCTTCAGATTTTGATGTTAGGTAGCTTTCAAAAGAAGCAAGATCATCTAAATTCTTTAGAGGAAATGTAACTGGAAGATCATCCGGTATTACTGATTTTGCTAATCTCTCTTTTTGATCCAATAAATTTAAAATTTTCTTGTTTTGTTGCTTTATTTCCAACAGGTTCGTCAAAAGGATTTCAAATGCTTGAAAAAATATTCCAATATTATGCTTGTATATAAATTATAAAACAGAATCAAGCAAAAATAAAAGTAATATTGTTACTATTTTACATTTTATTTATTATTAAAATACGTAGGTATAGATTTTTTAAACTTTAGGTACCTGATTTTGAAATTGCTTCTGAACAAAGCTTCTGAACCATTAATTATTAGTTCTATAGCTGGTTGTATGGAATCGTGAGTGAGCTCTCTGACTTAACCAATGTTGATAGCCTTTAAGTTTGATGAATAATTACTACTGGTGCCAGCACTACCACTACCTGCTTCATCTCGATGATCATTTGGTGCTAGAAAGAAATGAGTTAAAACCAATAGTTATTCGTTATATCATAAATAATAATAATAAAATATTTCAAGGAAAAATGTTACCCAGATTTATAAATATCAAGGACTTGGGCTATTTTCGCTTAAGTATTATAAAATATATATATTTATAAAAAAGGATTTAAAAAAAAATGTTTACATAAGTTATATTTTTTTAAATATGATTAAAAAAAATACCTTCAATATTTGGCCTTAGATTGTTGAGGCTTGGCGGCCGAGGAATATTATTTTCTGAATATTCTTCATCGCTATCAAATCGAATTGGTCGACTAACTTTTCTTTTGGATTTCAAAGTGATGGATTCATTCTCTTCACTGTCTGTTTGTAAATCTGAAGTTAGTTCAGCAAGTTTTAATTTCTTCTGTGCTACCTCAAAATTGTCTGAAAGATAAAAACATATGTGTGTACAGGGCTTTCCAAATTTTCTAACAGTACTTATATACAATGCATTCTAGCAGCTGATACTGGAAAAAATAAGTGATTAAATTAATCATTGTTTGACGTCACGACTCACGAGTTATGGGGCCGAGAAACATCATAAATTGTAGGTATCAAAATGGCAGTAAAAACATCAAATAGCCAGATTTTAAATTTTATATTATGCATTTTAGATTAGATATTGTTAGAGTTACATACCTGCTGTGTAGTAACACTTTGAAATCGAATACACATTCCATTTATCGCAAACTTCCTCTCGTTTCAGAACCGCTTTATTAAAGACTTTCGTGTCCTTATAAGGAGGCCAAAAAACTTCCTTTTTCAACGGTGTCAGCCATTTTGAATGGACAACGGCAAGAGTGCCACCAAACTCCTCACTGAACTCAACCACGGAAAACGACTTTTAAATTTAAATATTTAAGAGATAAATATATAGGTATATTATTTTTATTTAAACGGCGACCAAAAATTCCCATAAAACGATACACGGAGTATTATTTATTTGCGACACGACACACAAACCAAAGGCGAGTATGGCGATCACAACAAGCAACAAGTCAACGAACTAATTGACGAAACGAGCGGGACGGGAAATGGAATTGTTGCGTGCGAGCTGCGACGCGACGCACTTCGGTTTCGGTCGGCAGACTCGATGAGAATGGAAAGATGTAATTGGATGTAATGTCCTTGTCGTACGCTTTCGATATAACAAGGACAAAATAATTTTGAAATAATTAAATAATTTTGATATTTTCTAATCTATCTTTCCGCCCATACACAAGGCCCTTCAGGCATTGTTTGTGGGCGAAAAAATTATTCAGAAACAACAAAATTATTTTCTGGCATCTCTGATATAGTCATAGTGGCGAAAATTTTAAAAGAAAAAATAATTAGAAATTTATTTTCTTAGCTTTGTTTTAGTTTTTTTTTTAATTTCAATATTCGTGTAGGTATTTACATAAATAACATAATTTTGTTAAGAAAAATAATCTCCTCTGCTATTCCGTCACAAGATGGCCAAATAATGACGTCAAAATGGCGTCATTATACAAACGTGATAGTGACGTCTAGTAATGACGTTCTAAGAGACGTCATTTTATGGTCACTGACGTCTAACGTCAGAAATGACCTAAAAAGTACGTCATTCTGACGTACCTTTGCTACCTGGGATGTCTTTTAGTTACTCCTGTGCAGAACGCAATCGCTGTTGCATGTTGTTTTGTGATAAAAGAATGGAAATTATGTGTTGGATAATATCAAGGATAAAGTCAGGGAACCGTGAAGATTATGTTTCTATTTAACAAAATTTGTGGAGTTTTCTGTAAAAATTCACCAGCGTTTTTATGTTGAAACTGTTTTAAACCAGAGGTAATGGTCTCGCGTTGAAGTGGAATTTCATTAAATATTTAACACTTCATTTCGAAACTTCACCAACAAAAAATTTAATTAAACGTACTTTAACACGTTATGTTCCATTTTCAGTTAATGTAATTTATAAACGCACCGAAATCAGAAGTTTACACAAACAAAACATACTGCTGCTACTATTTCTACTATAAATGCAAGAATATTAATCTTACACTCTATTTTATTGGATTGGGACGTTTTTAAAAACTTTTGAATCATTAAATACCCCAACTTTTTAGCGAGAATAATGTAGCCTCCCTTTTTTTGTGCGAAAAGAATCTATCCATTATTGAAGATGAACTGAATGCAAGACTAAGAACTGGGTAAAATTTTAAAGGTAGACAGCAGTGGCGGCTTGTGGTACAAAAAAACAATCAATTATTTTTACATTTCGTTTGCAGTTAGGTATACTTATTTTAGTAAAAATATAAATACAAAAAATAACAATTCGCCATGTTTGTTCAAACATCGTTCATATGGAGGGTAGAAGGAAGGTATGGGGGACAAGTTGAAAAAGTGTCCACCTGTATACAGCAAATTATAATTCGAAGATTCACCGAAATGGCGCTCGTGTAGCTAATGGAATTGATGTGAATTTAGCATGTGAATGTGAATTTAGAATTATATTTTTTCTTATGTATGTTTGTCTATAATAATATAATAATTTAAAAATACGCGCTGTAATAAACCTGAAGTATTTATTTCCCTTTTTTTAATTTTGCATCTTACTCTAATCATTCATGGAGCTTGAATAGATGAGGCTTTTACTTGATGAAGATCCATACTAATGATGAAATAAAACGATTTAATTTGTTTAAATCTTCATTATTTATTTTGAACTAAAGTTCAAATTAAAATTAGTGACGCGTTTCGCTACACAGTAGCTTTTTCAAACTAGTTTGTAAATTGTTTTATTTCATCATTCATGGAGCTGTTTTTAAAATCTTTCCACTTCCTGCTATGGCCTCACCTTCATTTGCTCCCTTTCGATGGACACTTTTTAATATATTCAGATTGTTCTCCTTCCTTCTACCCTCCATAATAGTTCAAAGCGCGAGACGTCACGCTTTTGTAAATATTATTTGACATTTTGCATTTGCTGGTTTTCATTAAGGAAAATAATTTTTTTAGTCTACAATTCACTTTTGCAATCAGCAGAATTAAAAAACGATGAATAACTCTAAAAATCGCTACCTGATCAACTTTGTTGGGATTAATTGACTTTTCTTTTAAGACAGTGTATATAAAATAAAATCATATATAAAAAAAATTACAATTTCAATTTATTCAATAACAATACAATACTTTAATAACAATGTATAATAATTGCATGCATACCGAAACATTTATAATAATTATTACTGGAATTATTATTGGAATTAACCTCCCAGCGCTGCAAATTGCTGCCAATTTTCGTTAAACAGAAACGATTATTCGGTTTCCGTAACCCGATATCTCGAAATTCGTTTGTTTCACAGTCCCGTTGAACCCTTATAAAAGTTTGTGAAATTATGTGTGCAGAAGTTGTGGAATATCTATTACGAACGGTCTCTCTCTACAAATGAGTTTTTTTTTATATCTGGCGTCATCATAAAACAACTGCTGAGTTTCTTTTCCCAAAGAAGGGTGGTTCGATATTATCGAAACCTTCATCTACAGTTTCGGTTTTTCCGGCGGGTAGATATTATCGAGTTGGCGCTAGTTAGTTGGATGTACAAAAATATTATTCGGGTTAAATTGTATACGATTTTTTTTGGGCTGATACTCGAATAAATTGTTGGTTTATTGTTTACGAAATCCTTAATTTTCTCGTAATTCCGCAGATAAAATAAACGTGCTGCGTTTGAAAGGATAACGAGTCCTGTTAACGATAATTATCACCCATTTTTCTTAGTAAAAAACTTATTTGAATGGAATTTTTCGATAAGCGCATTTTCTTTCCGAAATATCCTTCACGAAGTTCGACACGCTTTTGCACGCACTTGAACCATTTTCGAAACTCTTTTTCTAAATGTTTAATAAGTCAAGTATTATTACAGTTTCCTGTAAAATTGTCGTATTCAATAAAGCGTGTTACCAATAGATATCGAAGAATAAATAGCCCGGGAAGTAGTTGTTTCTTCATAGTTGAACGTTCACTGTTTTTGAAAAATGTTTTTCAAAACTTTGTTGTAAAGCGTTAGAATAATATATTTATTCTTCGATATCTGGTAACACACTTTACTAAATACTACAATTTTACAGGAAACTATAATAATACTTTTTTATTTCACTACCAGCATCATCCATGATAGGTTATTAGCGGTGGTATAGTATTTTTTTGGTTATTCATTGGTTTACAGTATGATAAATGTTAAAATTTGTATATCACTAGAGAAATATTTAAATTTGCTTGAATAAGTCTATCGCTTTTAAAAAATTGATTGTTCCGGTATAGTTTTCTCGCCCAACGCACATTTCAGATCACTTGACACTTTGTAGACACTTGACACTTTGTAGACTTCTCGTTCTGCTTGAAACAGTGGACACTCAACAGAAGCAAGGGCATATCAGTAAACAGAAATATCTGGAATTCTTGATATTCTACAGCCTAAAAAAGACTTTTCAATCGTATTTTTGTCATTAGGCATTTTCTTCTTCTATTTTTGATAAGTTTATAATATTTAATCATGTTTTTGTTTCTCGTTCTTTTCCACCATATCAGAAATGGGAAATATCCAGGATTCTGGATATCGTACAATCTTTTTGAGATTTTTCAAACATACTTTTGCCTAGCGGGCTTTATCTTATTTTTCTGTTTTTGACGAGTGCTAGCAGACCCAGAGAGACACCGCTAGGCTTTTTGTAATCTTTTGGCTAAGCACTTTTCGCTCTCCACAGAAAAGAAACTTTCCTTCTAAGTACTTTACTATTTTATTTACAACCGCACATAATGTTTTATGAATATATAAATGTAGTGGACGTGAAAAATTTGACCTGATTATAAGTACTGTTTACAAGTAGACTAATCTCACTGACAGTTACAAATTATTATTTGACATACCAGCACAGAACATATATCTGTATATTTTCCAACTTTGAAAGCGCAGATTTCTGCCTGGAATACAGATGCAAACTTCCTCAACGATGTGTGGACATTGCACCTGGGTCTGACACCATGGACTCCAGCTACTGTCCCTATGTCATTTTTAGATCCGTCTGTGTTCATTTTCACCTTCATTTTTACCTTCATCGTCAGTTTCATCTTCACATTTATTTTCATTTGCAACTTCGTTCTCCAATAGTAATCCCACTTCCATCTTTCGATTTCAACTACATCTATCAACTTTACTCTACGGACTTGAATTCTATTGGGGGATTCGACTGGTTCTCACCTCGTTGACGACCCCTAGATCATCTAGGACAGCTGTTGCCCCGAGCACCACGTGCGAGGACTACACTTATGGTAATCAACCCCTACACGTCCTAACCTTTGGCAAGTGGTTATTCCAGGTAACTTAGCTTTAAGTAAGTCCTAGGACTTCTATCCGGGAACTTCAGAATCTACCAATGATAAAGTTACCAGGATTTTAATTGTACTTTTATACTTTGTTCGTAATATTTACCTTCAGTAATCTGTATATACGAGATATTAATTTGTAAAGGCCTGGGTATGCATACTTAGTTTTATTTATATAATTTCATGTATATTTTAATTATTAAATTTAGCTAACCTTCTCTGAAATTTGTACGTGGCCATCATTTTAGACATACGTCACCCTTCAACTGTGATAGTTGAAGTTAAAGTATATCGGTGGTTTGCATCATAGAGAGACCACGTTTTTCCAGTAACCTCATTTCAGTGCCCCCTTTTTGTGAGTACCTAACAATACCTACTTGTAATCTGTATGGCCTACCACCTGGGAGGTCGATCGCTAGTATTTATTTTATAAATCACATATCTACATAACGCGATAGTTTTATTGGTCCCCCTTAAGAACCCCTTCCTCAACCCTGAGATATTCAAAGGGTGTTTGATATCTTTATTTCTACCCTTCAATTTCCTTAACATCCCTTGATTACTAGAGTGTTATATCTGGTGAGGATTTTATTCTTATGTTTAAATTTATATTTTGTTTCATGTTATCTTGAAATTCCTTCCCGTCAGTTTCTCTCGTTGTAAGTCTAGGAGGAGTAGTTCTGTTGATGACTGAAGTGCTAATGTTCACTATTACTGGGGTGTGGTCAGATGAAAGGTCCAAGTGTGAGTCAACTGTACAGTTGCCTCTAGGTATTCTATTAATTACGAAGAAGTCCAGTCCATTTGTTAGGTGACTGTAGTTGTTATCGTTAATTGCACGTATCAGATTTCTGCCTTTTGTGGTTATAATTCGTGAGCCCCAGTCCGTGTGCTTGGCATAAAATACCTTACGCCACTGGTACTTCTATAAATGGAATCGCCCATGTTTCCTCACCTCTTACCGACGTCGTGTGGCTTCAGATTGGTTTAACATACTATAGGTCATCCTATTTATGAGTTGTAAATATATTTTATCCATAAATGAATTCTTGTGTTTTTGACAAGTGTACAATATTTAATTATGTTTTTGACTTTGCTTTTTATTCACCACTAGAAGACCTGACAGACGTTGTCCTGTCCTTCAATAAGATATTATGCAAGCAGTCGTTTTCTGCCCCTTGAGTGGAGTGTCGGAGTAGCTTTTGTTTATTCCACACTTCTATAAATGCCATCCTTACAATTAGCTAATCTCCAAGTAACGATACCTATACAAAAATTTTAAATTTTAATTCGCCGCCATTTTTTGTCCAAATTAGAATTTTTTTAAATAATGTTTTTTCCGTGCAATTTTCCTAAAGAAGTATCCTATGTCCGTCTCCTGGTTCTAAGCTACCTCCCCACCAATTTTCAGCAAAATCGGTTCAACCGTTCTTGAGCAATAAATAGAGTAACTGACTCGACTTTCTTTTATCAGAAGAGAGAAAACTCCTCACATCCCACTTTAGGCTTGTTAAGCATATTTTTAACATACGTGCTTTTTCTTTATTGATTGTCAAATTTCACTCTGCGCCTAACTATGTCTATTTAAAATCCAGATCTGCAAAATACTACATAACGTCAACCAAGAATGAACTACGCTATAAAAGGTCCAATATCACTTATTATAGTTGACTTACCGTCACAGTTAGAGATAAAATATATTTTGTGAGTTGAGAGATTTAAAGGGGTCATTTCGGAAAATAAACGATTTCCCTGAGATTTTTCTGGCGACACATTAATCAACTTTTTTTTAACGATACCCAAGTTTGAGGTTTATCCTTTTCGCTCTAAACCAAACACTTCACTAGAATCTGGTGTTGAGTGACTTTTTTATTATACAGATTAAGTTCAAATGATGATCCTTTTTGCGGATCTTAAATACGAGGCAGCACGATAAAAACGATAGTTTTCAAAACATAGGATCGTAAGAAACTATCTTTGTACGTGGGTAAATAAGTAAGTACGGTAGCCCATGAAGCCGTTTTCACCATCGGGTTTCATGTGAAAAACAAGTAGAATGAAGCGATACCCCAAGGCCCAAACTGGATAATCGTCGCTACAGTGTACATTAAAAATCTTAGAATTTTCACAAAACTAGAACAAGGATGCCGTGTGTGGAAGACGGACGATATACTATTACCACATAGCAAAGGCACAGCGATGCAGAGATTATACTGTACCGAAAGAAAATGCCGAAGAGATACCAATTTGGGAAAGGAATACTGCCAAAAGATACAGATGTACGAGACAAAAGGGTACATCAGAAAACTGACTCCAGAAGAAGCCAAAGTTGAAGGTCCACGGACATGGTATCTTCCTCATTTCGCAGTTTCAAATGCGAACAAAAAGAAGTTACGTTTAGTATTCGATGCTGCTGCAAAATCCAATGGCGTGAGCTTAAATGACGCACTCTTAGCAGTTCCAGATTTACTACAATCTTTGGTAGCAATCCTGTGGAAATTCAGACAACGCAAGTTCGGATTTTGTGGAGATGTGAGGGAATTGTTCCACCAAGTAAGAATACGTGAAGAGGACAGACAAGCACAACGTTTTCTGTGGCGGAATCTGGAAATCAACACATCCAGACGTTTATGAGATGCTGGTAATGACCTTCGGATCCAGATGCTCACCTGTGTGCGCTCAGTTTGTTAAAAACATTCACGCTGGAAAAAAATCTTTAGATCCTTACTTGAAGGACGCAATAATTTAAAAGTTTAATGTAGATGATTACCTCGATTCCAGAGAGACTGAAGACGAAGCCATTGAAACTATTTCTTCGATTTGGGACATAATGAAGTCGTGAATTGGATAACCAGCTCACCAAAATTTCGGGAGAAAAGAATAGTACTTAAGATTGTCATTTCCCTGTATGATCCTTTAGGTTTGATAGCTAGCTTCACAATTAAAGCAAAGATTTTGATGCAAGACATTTGGCGATCAGGAATAAACTGGGACGAATAATTGAAAGAAAAGCAAATGAAAACTTGGAAAAAATGGTTACAAGATCTACCAAAAATCTGTACAATCAGAATACCAAGATGTTACAGTCTGAAGATACCGACTGCTACAAAAATTGAACTCCATACCTTTTGTGACACTAGTGAGAAAGTCTTTTCAGCAGTTTCCTGTCTGAGAGTGGTGTAAGGAACTGAAGAAGTCGATGTTTCACTGATAGCATCGAAGGCACGAGTTGCACCACTTAAGCCACTGTCTATACCAAGATTAGAACTTCAAGGAGCTGTAATGGCAAGTCGATTAGTACAATCCATAATATCTTTACTAAAAATATCTATCTACCAGTATTTTTTTGGTCAGATTCCAAATGTGTTCTTAATTGGATAAGAAGCGATGGTAGACAATACAAACAATTTATTTGTCATAGAATAGGAGAAATTCAAGAGAGAACTGATATCGAAGACTGGAAATGGATTTCTACTGACTTAAATCCAGCTGACGAAGCTACCAGAGATAATTCTGACTCACATAATTTGATAATATCGGATGTTTGGATACATGGACCTGCATTTTTGAGAAAATCAAAAAAGATCGAAATACTAAATTAACAGTAATAAATGACACCGAAATGAAAGCTGAGTAAACTAACATTTACTTAGTGATTTTTGAACCAAAGAAACCTCTTCTCGATATCACAAGATTTTCCAAATTTTTAAGACTGATTAGATGTATAGGCAAGGATCTACATGGTCAATCTATTCGAGGAGAAACTCTTCAGACCTTCTTCGCTGAAGCTGAACACAGTGAATTCCAGGCCACTGACACGAGTATCAAATGATCCGATGGATTCCGAATCTCTTACACCTAACCACTTTCTTCTTGGATCATCGAGTGGAGATGGTTTTATTATACGTCTAGATCCTGATCTGAATTGTTTGCGTCGAGAGTGGAAAAAATCTCAGATACTGTTGGACAATTTCTGGAAACGGTGGATGAAAGAGTATTTGCCTACTTTAACGAAAATACCTAAATGGACAAAAAAGCAACAAACAATCCAGGCTATTGATATTGTTATACTGGTGGACAATAAATATAGTTCGAGTAGTGGATGTTAAAACGTCTAATGCTGAGTAACGAAGATATGCAAACTATATCTAGAGCAAAATTAGTTTCTCTAGCGTGGTGGAGAATGTTGATACTTTAAATATTTTATTAGTTTGAGTTCACAGTTATCAACTTTACTTACTATATACAATTTGTCAAAATTAATATAATTGTCAGAATGTTTTTAAAAAGTCATTAAAATTTTGTGAAAACGAAAAATACAGTTTTATTGACAAAAATTCGACTAGACTTAACGAGAAAGTAACAATGAATAATCAACTAATTATTTCAACTTATTATTTTTTATCGTGGCATACAATTTAATGCGCTAATAATTAATAAAATCAATTTACAAAAGTTGCAATAGCGGCGTAATATAGCAAACAGCCCAAGACTTATTATAGCTAAGGTGACAGATGGTGAAAAACTACAAAATCATGGCGTTAAGAATTTTCCACACTTGGGCTGCTAAACAATAATTTCCGCCCCATTTTTGGTGGGCGAAAAAATTATATTCCACTTTTTGGTTCGATCTACGTGTTTTTTCGTTTCTCAAACTATATTTTTTATATAAAAACGTTAACATGTTACTCTCTACACTATAATAAATTTCCCTCTAAACTTTCTACCCAAATAATAATTAGGTAAATCCGTTGTTTTTGTTGATGATTTTGGGACCAATGGATAAAAAGTTTCATTTATACCGTCTCTACTGCTTGCGTTAAAATTTTTCCAATAATTTTCGAGTGGTGCTTTAAAGGGATATACACACAATTGTGGAGTTTCTCAATGGTGCTAGAAGTTATAACTTGTGTACACAATATTCTTTGATTCGTTAAATTTTCACACGTCCTCTGTTTTATGATAGCTAGAAATAAAATAGAAACATCTCTTTGTAGAAACAGTTCTAGTGTTTTCAAAACTATGTCATGTATTTCCCGATCAATTATAAGAAACAGCTATCAGAAAAATAGTGCAGGTCCCTATTAAAAAAAACCTAGATTGAAATAGGAGCATTTTGTTACTCATGACTTTTATTGAAGATGGAAGTCATAAATGGTCAACTGTGTTACATCGTTGTATTTGGCATTCGAAAGACTGCACAAAATTTCAATAAAAAATACAAGTCTGTATTTAAGAAAAAAATTTGATGATTCACTTGAAGACTCAAAACGTAGAAAAAAGGAAGCCTCTTACCAAGCTAGCCAATGTCGAACCAAATTAAATTTTCCCTTACCATTTTTTGATATTGTTGTGAGGTCACCAACTCAAAGCCGGTCCTGTACCTCGACTGTAAATTTTTGGTGGTTGCGCCCCTTTCGACAACATTTGCTTTGTTTGTGCATAGGACGAGCGCGGAAGGTACTGGAATTTTCTAGAGTTGAGAAGGACTATATATACGCGGGTATTTGAGATAGTTCAGAATTAGTGAAACGGACAGTAAAAAGATACTTCACAGAAGTTCTTAGTAATCGGACAGTGAATAAAATAGTGAAGATAAATAGTGTAATATTCAAGTGGTAAAAATAAATTAGAACTATTATACCGAGTGTAAATAAATTAGTAGACATTAAGTATACTGTGTATATAAATTAACTTTAATATAGTGTGTCTTTCTTCAAATAAATAGATAGTAATTAGCTATAGTGTGTATAATTTCATTCCACAAGTAAAAACTATTTAAATAAATAACAAAAACATTAGATTGGTGTCAGAAGTGGGATAATATAAATAAATAATTACGTAAAATGGCTAAGAGAGAGGAAGCGGAAAGAATTATTCGAGACATGGAGGAAGAGAAAGTAATAGAACCATCCACTAGCCCTTGGGTATTTCCAGTAGTGCTTGTTAAGAAAAAGGATGGAACTACCAGATTCTGCGTAGACTATCGTCAGCTAAACAACGTGACGAAAAAAGACAGCTATCCTCTGCCTCAAATTGACGATACGCTAGACACTTTGGCCGGCAGCAAACTGTTTTCCACCTTGGACCTAAAGTCCGGTTATTGGCAAGTAGAAATGGACCCAGAAGACAAAGAGAAAACTGCTTTTACCACCGGATCTGTATTATGGCAGTTCAACGTCATTCCCTTCGGGCTCTGTAATGCGCCCGCGACATTTGAAAGACTCATGGAAAATGTCTTGAGAGGGTTATCTTGGAAAACATGCATGGTCTATTTGGACGACATCGTAGTATTGTGGAAGACATTTGAGGAGCACCTGAAGAACTTGGAAGACGAATTCAAACGACTTCAAGCTGCCCAGCTCATGTTAAACCCGAAGAAATGTCAGTTATTCCAAAACCGAGTCAACTATCTGGGTCATATTGTGAGCAATGAAGGTGTGGCGGAGGACCCAGAGGAAATTGCTCCCATCAAGCAATGGCCGCAACCTACCGACAAACATCAAGTTAGGAGCTTTCTTGGACTTTGCACATACTATCGAAGGCTCATGGGGAAATTTGGAGATATTGCCAAGCCACTAACTCGACTCACAGAAGAAACCAGAACTTTTCATTGGGATGAAGAATGTCAAACTGCTTTTGAAACCCTGAAGAGACGATTTACCACGGCGCCGATACTAGGATATCCGTTACCAGAGGAAGACTTCATTCTTGACACTGATGCAAGCAACGTAGGGATTGGAGGAGTGCTTTTACAGATCCAAGGAGGACAGGAAAGAGTGCTGGGATATTTCAGTAAAGTCCCCTCCAACAGGCAGAATCTAAGGAAGCTGTAGTTTCAAGAACTATAGTTGTCAATAAAGAAAGGTCACCCACCAGGATCAGAGAAGATCATGAGAATGATCCTCACCTGAATATGATCCGGCAATGGAAGGGAGAAAATCGGCGTAAATAACAAAAACATTACAATATTTTCAAAAATAAATATGTTACAGCCAATAATACAAAATTGAAGTTTTTTTTATCAATAAACTGGGTTTTTCTAGATTGGGTGTAAATTGGGTTTTCAACCATTTTTCAGGGCGTCGTCCCAGCACTGTAGGGGAACGCCTCTGATGCGATCATTACGGTGAAGCAGTGTCGAGCGCGGTTAGTACTTGGATGGGTGTCCACTAGGGAAACAAATGAGATTACTAGGCTGAGTAGTATATCACAGCTCGCAGGCATTATACCAATGAATACGAGAGATAATGTAGATATGCTGTCTTTTGGCAGAAAAATTTTAAAAAAAATCAAATAAAATAAACTGAAAGTATAAATAATGAGATGGGATTGATGCAGAACAGAAAATGGTAGAATCACATTTGGACTTATAAACCTTCGGGGGTAACACCACGAGAAATTACCGATAATTTCCATGAAAGCTTATTGTTAACAATTCCACGAGTTCGAAAAACGAGTGGAATTATTAACAACAAGCTTGAATGGAAATTATCCGGTTAATTTTTAAGCACAAGCGGTATTTAGGGAGAATATTTCTCGAATAAAAATACAAATTACTGTATATCTCCACTATATTCAGATAGATAATGTATCGTCTTTAACTCAAAAATCTCAATGAAAAACAAATTATTTATTTATTGAAACAGTAACGTAATACATTTTTGTCAATTTCCCGTTCTATTATATCTCCGAATCGATTTATGACCTCTAAGAAACTCTTCTTTGACGTTTCACGTTTATTATTTTAATGTTGCCATGGCAATTTCCGCTGGGTTGTCATGGCAACGTGGAATTTCCGCCAAATTTCCATTTAATAATTTAGCATTCGTTGCATTGATACAACATGTATGAGTGAAATATTTGACAGAATAAAAAATAATTGACTGAAAGTTTCATAGTATGAAGATTTAAAATTGTAGCAAGAGGAAGAAATTATCGAGGAAAGTAACTTTTCATTTATTGAAATTAGGAAAAGTTTTAAAATTATGGAAACCCGGAATCAAAATTAAATTACGTTGTTGCAGAGTTATACATTAACAGAAATTTAATAATATTTTTAAATTTTAATAAAACGATCGGAAGGGGGTGTAAAATAATAATAACAATTCTAAAAACAATAATAATTCTTCATATCAAATTAGAGAATATATCTTCCATACAAAGATTATGTAAGGTTATTTTCATTGTAATAATATAATTCAGTTAAAAAAAATCTTCTTGACAATTTTATTAGAATTAAAGGAACATTTTGAACCACATCCTGAGAGGAGTTTTGGGCATCTTACAAAAAAAAAAAATTATACCTAATGATATTGATTTATTATAACTAAAAATATTGACTAAATAAAAAAAAATTAGTATATATGAATAGAACAGCATAGAGTATAAAAAAGTGACGTTAATGGTCAACAACGTCAAATAAATTCACAAAACTGTCAAATTATTCCGGGTTTCCTGGTTGATCCCTTCAATTCGGGCGATTCCCATCTCGGCCCATCAGGCAGGTATACTGAATAAAAATCGCCCAAGTCTAAAATTTACCTGTTTTGGAATGGCCCATCTCGGCCCACCTTTATTACAATAATACACTTCAATCAGATTGATTAGATTCTATTAATGTCTACATATAAATATAATAGCTAACTATATTACAACATATACATATTTACATTAAGTTATATACATGAATGATAATATGATAATATTTTAACATAAGACAACTTTGAAATCTTTTTATTTTTATACTCTCCAATTTTTTTAGCAACAAAAATTTGTTTTTAGGTTAGGTTAGGATAGGTTCCATTTTGTCTCCCCTGAAGCTAATTTCCGGTTTTGTTGTTTAAATTTAAAGTTATTTATCGCTAAGAGTGGTTTTCCTCGTTGACTCGTCATCTCTTTAAATTCTGGATGAACAAATGTTGCCATTTTCCGAAGTTAAATTTAAATTGTTTTTACACACACTGGCAAGAATTCGAAGAAATTGATTGCATAGATTAGGGGTTGAAATTTGTCGTGGGTTTCTACCTGAAAGTGGTTTTGGCGGAGATGGGTCATTAAAAATTGATCTTTCAGGTACCTTATTAAGTTGGCCGAGATGGGCTACGCCCTTCAATTCACCCAGTAGAAGCATGAGGGAGTCATCCTTTTATTGACGTTCGATAGAATGACGTTCAAGAATACCAATTATCCATTCTCGATAGAACCACGCCCTCTTTCTCTCGGTTGTTTTACTTCCCGGTTTTCAAGAATTGGGACCCAGAACTTTGCTAAAAATCCACGTCTCATAAAAAATCCTCACATACTTATAAAGTTGGTACCTTTTTCTTCGGAATATTTTCTAAGAAACTGTAACATATTGGATCGTACTGCAGCTCCTTTAAAAATGTTTTATTATTAAATTGTTCAAACTTAAAACCAATTCTATGTATCCAATCAATAGTGGTTCTTTTGCTACATTGTACATACGGCATTTCTTCTCGAAACCGCTCACGAATTGTTTCTGCCGATACATGCTTCATTTTATGCACCACTAGTCGGAAATTACTTAGAATAAGATGAGTACATCTAGCTTTCATTCCAAAAAGAGTTCTTTTGAATTCAGCATCAGTAAGAGTCTCTATTTTTTTATTCTCCATACAGTTTTCAGTGATACGCCCAACGCCCCTGCAGTTAATTCGGTCGCTGACTTATTTGAACTTTTTAAAAAAACCGATGTATTTTTCAAAAAAAGCTTTGGCTTTCCGTATGAACATCTTTCCTTCGTCGGTAATTATTTTGACCATATTTATGTTTTGTGACCGGCTTGCCACTGCAGTCTAGTGAAATTTTTTTCAATAACATCTTTCGTCTTCTTTGATTGCTGCAAACAATAAAAATTTGCAAACTACATCAATATATAAACTATTCTGACAATTCATGTTTTAATGTAATTTGATATTATTTTACTACGTCCCCAAATCTAGTATTACTCGCCCAGTATAAGCTGGCACTTGGATTTTGGACTTCTGAGATGCGCGGTAGAACATCCGATCGCTGAAATGGAGGACCCCAGTCTCTGTTTTGACCGCAAACGGTTAATATCGCAGTAATTCCAGTGGCGTAGTAGTTTTTAGTTACGGTAATTATTATCAGTAGTTAGTTAATAGAAGGTGTGGTCTTAGCTTATAGTTTAGTTATAATTATTAGAATGGAGTTTAAAAGTAAATAAAAAAATAATCTCCCATTCAGATAAATATTTGTAAATACCCTATTGTTAAGTGATTATTTATGAACCCACAATTCAGGTAATATAACAATAATTATAACAAAGAATTAAATATTATTATAAATATTTCTCATAGCTAAAAATAGATTTCTTGCAGTTACAGTATTAACACTTTTCAGTAATCAAATTAAAAAGTATTTATTGAGACCCCAGCAGCCGGCATGTACCTACGACTATGTTGAAGCAAAGTCGTACGAGAGTAGTCTGCTCAATATATCTATCTTTATTCAACCAGTGTCTGTCACTTTTTCTTCGCGCATATCTCAAGTGCCAGCTTACACTGGGCGAGTTATAACTTTTTGTTTCATACATTTTATAGATAAATAATGAAGAAACAAAAAAAGGACTTGGGGTATTTCTTTGACTCTACTATTGTTTACGCCAGTCCTGGATAACTTTTTCCAGGTCACCATTGAACAAAAACAAAAATAAAATATAACAAAAAACTCCAAAAAGATATCCGAAAGTCAAATTACTCCCGTATTTCATTATTATTGAAGAATTCGTACCACAAAAATACACAACAATGACAATTCAAAACGATCTTTCTATTCAGCGTCAAGATAATTTTATCACGGTCATGAATCACGATCAAAATAGCAATTGAAACTTTACAACTGCTACATAACTGTTTGAAAAGATATTATGTAATTTCAAACTCGGCAAGAATGGTGTAACATACAAACAGTTAGTAATAGGTTGTGATAAACAATAAAGTGTTATTTGTAAGCATTTAGCTTTCGACGCAAGTTGGCAAAGTTTATATAAACTCTTTGAGTTAGCTATGCGTGGATCATATTAAGCGCTGGGAAATTGAATAACAGTGGAACTAATAAAACAATAATAATGGCTGCTCGGTTTTGTGGTGTTTAGAGAAACTTTTATACATCTTGTTCGGATGTATTTCAAAATAATCAAAATTTTGAACGGGGCACTCGGACTGTTTAATTATTTTTAGGGTGTGTAATTAAATTGGTGTGCAAGAGTCGAACAAAACTACTAAATTTGAATATTTTGAATGCTATCAAAGAAAATGGCTGGTCCGTTTTAACCCCAAATTAAAATGGAGCATCAATAACTCTGGTATAATGTATATAATATAGATATATTTCATCCCACCCTCTCTGAGTACGTTTAGTACCTTTAGTCCTTTTTCTTTAAGGAATTTCAGGAAATCTGCAGGCTTCAGCTTAGGCAAGTTTCCTTTTCATATACAGTGGTCTTCTAGGAGTTGTGCCTTGATACTCTGTAGTGCCATGTATTCCGCAACTATGTGATTGAAGGTTTCTTCTTCCATTCCAAAGAATTTAAATCCTTTCTTTTTCACCACTCTTTTGAGATGCCCATTCAGGCAGCGAGTTGAATTGGAGTGCCAAATCGATCGGGTAACCTAGACTAAGACTAGGGAACTGCTAAGCGCGCGTAGGAGCGTCTTCGTCTGTCTTTATTTCTATTTTCACCTCCAAATTAAAATTATGAATATTTATGCTAGAGTTCCGAGAGGTATAAGTTTTTTCAGGAAATTTACTGCTGTTGAAGAATCTTTGTTTCGATTTCCGAAATCTGCAATATAGATATTTGCAAAAAACTTAACTCTTTTTTTCAATAAATTGCTTATGACTTTTGGAATTTTTTTAAGTGAGCCTCAAACATTTTCAAAAAAAAAAGCTCAAAAAAAATCGAGTGACGCCTTAGTCAGAATTTATTAAAAAAACGACACATGTGAACTAGACTATTGTAATAAAAAAATCTAATATTATTTAATAAAATATAAGCAAAAAAACATCTCACCTTATATATTTTTAGGTTTATCATACAGTGTTTTTTCACATACAGCGAGTCCCACTTAGAATACTTCACTTCCTTCACTGAACTTTTCCCAATAAATACTGTGTCACTATGCCGTATTTCATTATATTTCCAAAATTGTAGCCCAAAAACGGCTTAATATATTTGAGACTATTTTAAATATAATGCCCCTATAGTTTCCAAATTTTCATACGTTCTCTCCTCAAAGTACATCACATAATTAAAAACTTCTCTTATCATGTTATCAAGAACTTTAAAAAAAATTGTCAGATATTTTTTATTCACTCTGTATATCTGCTCTTTCTTGGACAACAGGTAGACAACTTTAACTTCCTTAAATGGGACTCTAGCCACTTCAATGTTGACAGTTGACAGTTTCACTTCGATGATTTTGCATAACCTTAAATTTTTAATTTTCTGAAATTATTTGTTTTATCCGAAGTTTTGTCTAAATTAATGAATAACAATGAAGGAATGATGATGAAAAAGAAAACATCAGCGATGAAGAGTTACTCGAATCCACGCCACCTGATCTCACCGAAGAAAGCAAATTCTCTATTATTTATTTTCTTTTCTCAGTGAAATTGAAAAAGTTTTGGATCCTATGCGTCGTCTAAAAAATATTGTGTACGCCGCGGCTGAAATACTACTTTGTGGAACTCGTCTGTTGCTCGCCTCGCTTCGCTCGTCTCGCAATTTTCAGACTCGTCCAACAAAGTAGCACTTTCAGTCCTTGACATGTTCTCTGAATTAAAATTGTTTATATAATGGAACCATTAAAGTGAAAATGTTTCGATCAATTAGAAGTCCAATGAAAGCAGTTAATTTGAGGTCATCTGATTGAACACAACCAATTAGAATAACATTATATTGAAAACAGATCCCATGGGCTGCTTCCACTCTATGAGTTTACAATGGATTAGGTTTATTTCGATTTTGACGTTTCGTATATGTATGTATGAATATTGGGGTGAAATTCACTGAGACCTAAAAGATCTATTGTGCCCCCTTTCTTAGGAAAGTCTCAGAGACTAGTAGCACCTTTAGACCTATTTATAAGTTGCAGGTACTGTAAACGTCTTTCATTAAAATATTTGTCATCTTTTACATCAATCTATGGTTTATAATCTTTAAGATACCCACAGAATGTTGCCTCCGTGTGTCAAAGTCAAGGGTTTCAGATTTGTTCTTGAATATAATGGAATTTCGTTTTAATCTATCAAGGACGTTTTTTGATGTTTAATGTCGTTAAATGAGCTTTTTCCATTGACTTTAAAAGAAGAACGCTTCTACCGCCTTTATTCGAAATCCCTTTGCTACCAGTCACTTACACTCATTTTCAGAATGCTGGAAAAAAGGGGAAAGGCTGTGTTTAATATTTGAATCAAAAGGAAAGTGTTAATTAACAAAGCTGTTGATACAATTTTATTATTTCTAAAATTATTTTTACCTAAATATCCTTTGTTATACTTTGCCAAATAATTGAACATCTGGAAAGTAAATAATTAATTAAATTTTCCTTTTTACTTCTATTCTTCCAAAATGTCATGAAATCTGGTTTTGTATGTCCATTAACAAATGCGGATTTATATCCATTAAACTAACTTTTTTGTATGATAAGTGATTTTTATTTTCAATGTTGGTATTAATAACAAAACCCCGGAAGTTTTTGACCCATTTTTACTGCAAATATTTCCGAATTCAGAAGCAATTAGTTGTATGTATGTATATATATATATATTCACTGAGACCTAAAAGATCCATTGTGCCCCATTACTTCTACTTAGTTCCTGAGAAAAGCCTTACACCTATTTCCCGGAGGAATTTTAGGAAGTCTGCAGGCTTTAATTTAGGTAGTGTTCCTCTTCTATTCAGTAGTCTCCTAGGATTCTGAATTGCTGTGCAATCTTCAAGTGTGTCAATGGAGGTTTCTCCTTCCATATCACAGAATCTACTTTTTCTTCCTCCACTATTTCACTATTTTCAGCTTTTTCAGGTACCCATTCAGGTGACAATGTCCCGTTAGGACACCTGTCAAAATTCTTCACTCTGACTCAGGCATTTATTTGTTCTCAACTTGTTGTAGACATTCAGAAGTATCTTCGAATATCTATGCCCTACTGGATGGGAATCTGACCGTTGGAAAGATCTACTAGGGCTTAGACAATCAAGGATTCTTCTGGGTGACTACAACCTGTTGAGATCAAATAAATGCATAAGTCAAAGTAAAACTGCACCAAGAGTTTTAACAGGGATCCTAACGGGACATTGTCGCTTGAATGGGCAACTGAAAAAGCTAAAAATAGTGGAGGAAGAAGAATATAGATTATGAGGCATGGAAGAAAAAACCTCCATCCACATACTTGCGAATTGCACAGCAATTCAGAATCCTAGGGCACAACACCTAGTAGACTTCTGGATAGGAGAGGACCACTGAAGTCTGTGGATATTCTAAAATTCCTTCAGGAAATAGGTCTTAAGGAACTACTAGTCTCTGAAACTTTCCTCAGACACTAAGTAGAAGAAAGGGGGTGCCATAGATCTTTCAGGTCTCAGTAAATCCCCAATATTTATACATACATACTGTTATGATTTGTTATTATATTTATTATTTTATTTTATATTGTTATGATTTATTATTATTTTTATTAATTTATTTTATTAACTTACCATTTTTTAAGCTAGCTTATCTATAAATCTGAAGATGAACTCTAACTCTCTTTGGGTTCCGGCGCTGATAAATAATGTTGTTTTTGTATTAATGTTAAAATTTGAATCAAATAGATTTTATGAATACAACAATTTATTAATTTTAATGATTTTGTTATGCCCCTGGAAAGCACTCCTTATTAACACAGATCCCAACCACGTATTTTCAAATTTTAATATCTATGATCTGTGTTGTGAGTTGTCTACAATTTAATTTTAAGAGATATAATACTCTATCTAAACAAAAAAAAATACTATTATTATATTAATAAAATGCAAGGAATCTCAATTAAACTATTTACTAATAATATGATGAATGCATTTATAGAAAAATTACATGGATATTAAATACTAATGTGGCAAATAACAAAAAAAATTATGGAACAGAAGTAACTTAACCTAAAATAAAATAGTGCTTTCAAATATAAGGTGAAATAGATACAATTTAGAATTTAATTAAAATTAAAACTTGTTAATTATCTAAACCCCCTTTACAGATGTACATCTTATCAAATTATTTCTTTATATTTATATTGGTACCAATAAAAATAAACCAACCTGACACTTTCCACAAAGCACCGAACTGATGATGGCCTTTCAATTCTCTGGATTGCAATTCATACAAGAGTGTTACCAATTCACACTCTCCTGGAATACAGGACCAACTCCACGACTTCAATCAGGTCGGAGCCTCCTTTTTTTCGGCTTTGTCTATTTCATCCAATATTACATTGAAAAGAGTCCCCCTCTTTGCTATTTCATATCCTTCTATTCCAGTGTGTTCTCGCCTAGTTCATTGAGCAAGCAAGATATTTTGAAGATAGACTTTATGTAGTCGTTTATGGGTATTAATGTTAAAAAACAAAACAATACGATCTGATGTTTATTACATTCACCAAAAATATTGGCATATAATTGGCTCTAAAACCTCCAATCAAAATATTGCCCATTCGATATCAATTACCCTCAGTATTATATCGGTTGTATAACAATGCAGCATTGACCATCAAAATTAACGTAACCTCAAACTATAAATTCCTATCACGTACCTAATATTTGGTTTGTTTTTGATGGAAATTGAGCCACTTTTTTAATATTTTTATTTTTAACGTTACTATAGTATTCTAGCTGCCGTTATCCAGAATTATTGAAGTAAAAACTTCTCTAGTTGCATTGAGCAGTTTTGAACGAGCGCAAAACTTATCGGTTGGTGGCGTAACCGTCACCTATCACAGTGAAACCCTCACCTGTCACAGTGTAATCGTCACTTGTCGCCGCTTAACCGACACCTGTAATCGATTAATTGACACCTGTCATCATTATCACCGTCATGCCGTAGAAGTGAGGTTAGGTTGTGTTATGTGACGTCTTCTTAATATTAGATTTAGTATTCCAGTTGGCAACACCAGATTTTTACTTGTCAATTTCATTATGGGCTTTGTACAAAAATGTCGTAAAAATACATAATCAGGTATCAAATAATCGTTATAATAAATGTGTTCATACACACATATTATTGTTAGAACCCGTCAAGTCAACAACGTAACAGGTTGAGTTCTTCTTTTTCCATCATTAGATAATATACCAGGGAATAGTAAACCTGATAAAACTGTACATTTCAGAATTGTCATAATAAGTAAACACCAATCCACAAGTGTGCATAATATGTTGTTACTTAATAACAATTTTGATCTACATTCTGATCTCCTCTACAAGTCGAACATATCCTCTCTCACTCCAAATGCATGCATTCCATCCAGAACTTTTTATAAAGAATTATTTGTGAAAGTTAAACTTCTTCTCTATTTGTATAAAACTTTCTGAGACACACTGTATACCTTGGTTCTCACTATACAATTTCTCAATCATGTTAACTGAAACTAACTGTACTCATACTGTAAATCAAATTGAGATTAATTACTTCAGTCAAGAAAAAAATTTAAAAATTGACCGTCCACTGTACTTGTAATTAACTGCTGCGTCTGCAATACGTTTAATTATTCAACCCTTTTAGACCTGGGCAACGAATTAATATATCATTGTGAAACATGCGCTATTTCAAAATCTGGAAAAAATTTAATATGAACCATGTTTCTCAGTGTAATTGATTAGTAGTTTGAATAAGCACTTCGAATACATTATACGGTTTGAGTTTTGAAATTTTTACGCTAAAATTGTTTGGAGTTCATATTTATGCTACTTATAATTTATTATTAAATATCTCTGCAGTAAAATAAACCTCAATAGCCAAATTCGATCACCAAAAATATAATAAATAATGTGAAGCGTATGGAAAAGCGCATTCTCCAAAAAACTCAGCGCACCCGCCAAAAATTGTAAAAATGCAGGGAAATAATACAAAAATTATAATTAAGATCACCAAAAGTGGTAATTCTTCACTTAGTAGTATCCAAGACGATTACGTAGCAAATGGCAACTTTAAATATAAGATTTGACAGTTTTTTTAAAGTATAACAATGCATTATTGCATTTAACAAATAAAACAGCAAATTTTCTTGCTTAACTTCCCATGAAAACTATATCAAGACAATTTATAATGTAGATAATAATAATATATGAAATGGGAAATCAGCAGGTTGTTAATTAAGTCACATGTCCTGAGTAACGACAAACACGTTCCAAGTATAAAAGAAAGTGTATATCTTAAGTAATTCTAAAAAATAACTCACTATTTATTATAAGTGAAACATCTTGATTGATGAAAAAAATCAAGTTTGTCTTAAACGTCCTCTTGTAGATTTGTGCGAAGTTATAAATGTAACACCTATAATTAACAATCACTTAAATAACAACTATTAAACACTAACATACACTTAACAAAGAAATTCAAATCCGCTTAGCGTTGTTAAATATTTTTAAGACGCAGAAGATAGCGCAGAGTTTGAACCGTCAATGTGGCGTTTTAATGCCGCGTGTATAACCGGTTTTAGGGATGCTAGAGCCTCCAATATCGTCGGTTGGAGTCATCACGAGAACTGCATGGCTCCGCCCGGACGGTACAGCTAGACGCCCGGATTTTCACGACGGGTGTCGATGGAAGTCGAATTCCCACATCTCCGGAGCCCCGGAAACAACGGCCGTGAAATAGCTCTACTCTAGCGCTGCCAATGCACAACGCAATATCATGTTGCACCTTCGGTTTATATACGGTGGAAAATTTGATAAAAGTTAGCTTCGACGATGTTATGGACCCTCCTTTTTATTTTCTTCATAAAAGGAGACATGCCTTTTGGTAAAAATTCATTTCGTTCACTTAAAGCATATAACTTTTCATTTCTTTTTGGAGTAGTGTAGGTCACAAAACCTTAAAAATAATGTCTCAGATAGCATCCCCATTAATGTGGAGCCTGAATGTTGACGAACCCCTGTGTGGTTTGACTGACCTCGGAATATCCTGCCAAGGATATGCCGATGATTTTGTCATAGCAGCCAGGGGAAAATTCGAAAACACCCTTTGTGACATCGTACAAAAGGGTCTGAACTATACAAATAGCTGGTGTAGCCAAGTGGGACTTAAAATCAACCCAACCAAAACCATCTTCATAGCCTTCACTGAGAAAAGAAAACTCAACCTCAAAACCATTAAACTTGATGGGAGCGAGGTTGAATGGAGACAAGAAGTCAAGTATCTAGGACAGTAAACACCTGTGGAGCAAACACGAAAAGGAGATTATATACAAAGAAAAAAATTGCTCTAATGGTGTGCCGGAATCTGGCAGGTAGAAATTGGGGTTGTAACCCAAAAATCCTGAGCTGGATATACACTGCCATAGTGAGACCAATTATCACTTTTGGAGCGAATGCGTGGAGAACTAGTAGAACTAGTCTATTGACGAAGATAGAAATACTCTCCAAAACTAGCCTGTATGCTCAAGATCAATAGAATGAACTGGGATAGGAATGTACGGGTCAGAAACCAAACACTCAGAAAGCTTGGTAAAGCCCCAAGTTTATTTCAAGCGGAAATTCACGCCATAAGAAAGTGTGCCCAGTTCAATATTGATAAAGGATATAGAAGGCAAAGGATTATCATAATGTCGGATAGTCAAGCAGCCATTAAAGCACTGAGCTCTTGTGTAATCAGTTCCAAAATGGTGTGGGAATGCCTAGGCAAACTCAATGAACTAGGCGAGAACAATGTATTCACCATACTGACGATTCCAGGACACACTGGGATAGAAGGAAATGAAATAGAAGATAAACTAGCAAAGCGGGTGACTGGAGCCCAGACTTGGAGTCCAGAAAGCTTTTGCGGCATCAGCTCCAATGTAATATTAGAAGAAATAGGCAAAGCCGAAAAAAAGAGAAGATCTGTCCATTGGAAATATTTAGTAAGACTTAGACAATCAAAGATTCTTCTGGGTGCTTGGGAGAGATACTTGGGAATTGTACAGCAATAATTCAGAATCCTAGGGCACAACACTTAGGAGATTACTGGATAGAAGAGGGACATTTACCTAAGTTGAAGCCTGCAGATATCCTAAATTTCTTCCGGGAAATAGGACTAAAGGAGCTACTAGTCTCTGAGACTTTCCTTGGGGATAAATTAGAAGTAAGGGGGCACACCAGATCTTTTATGTCTCAGTGAATGTCACCCCAATATTCATACATACATTAGGGTGCTTTTTTTTAACTATTTCTTTTTTTTCGGTCCCATCGTGAAATTTTGTTAGAAATACCCCAAAAAAAATACCCTGAAATGTTGAGCCCTTAATATTAATTTTAAGTACTCGACCAAGGCATGTGAAGATTTCCCATTGAAAATACACGAAAACTCTGATTTTTTATTTTTAAATTTCTATAGCTCAGCGGCATTTCATGGCATCACTTTGTCCAAAGACAAGTTTTTTTCAGAATTGAACGCTCTACAAAAGTGCCCCTTGCGACCAAGTCGTAACTCTTACGGGCGAGGTAGTACGGGCCACTAAACCTGATTTTTCCATGAAATTTGCGTTTTTTCGCCTTTATCTCGTAAATGACACGATCTACGGAAAAGATGTAAATGAGAAACTTGTAGGAAATTTTATTTCCTACAAAAAAGTTGTCGACGCTAAATCAATAACTTTAATACTGCTTGAGATATTTCAATTTTAAGTTTGTGAAATTTAAAATTTTTTTCAAAAGTTACGTAAAATTATAAAAAATATCGCTTTTCTCCGATTGACATTAAACGTTAGTTTTAGTGACATTTATCGATCATAGAAGTAACACTGTTACTGCCTAGGCAGTAAAAATTTTTCAGGCTGTCCAGAACCATCGCTCAGAGCACAGTCGAACAGAAGTGAAATAAGAAGATTTTTGTTATTATGCTATGTTATCAATAAAATTTTAATATCTGACATATTTCGAATTATTTATATTGTTTACCCTTCCATCTTTAAAAAAAAGTAATTAGTTAAAAAAGTAGTGATAGATAATATAAAAACGATATTTTTTATAATTGAAATATCTCAAGCAGTATTGAAGTTATCGATTTAGCGTCGACCTCGCCCGTAAGTTACGACTTGGTCGCAATGGGCACTTTTGTAGAGCGTTCAATTCTGAAAAAAACCTGCCTTTGGTCAAAGTGATGCCATGAAATGCCGCTGAACTATAGAAATTTAAACATAAAAAATTGTGTATTGTCAATGGGAAATATTCACACGCCTTGGTCGGGTACTTTAAATTAATATTAAGGGCTCAAACTTTCAGGGAATTTTTTTTTTGGGTATTTCCAACAAAATTTCACCATGGGACCGAAAAAAAAAGAAACAGTTCAAAAAAAGCACCCTAACATACATACATGGAGAAAAAACAAAATGGAATGCAGGACTGGCACTTTGTAATTTATTCTTACCAACAGAACTAGCAGAACAGAAATGGAAGAGAATTGCTCCTCTTCTTTTGCATTTAATGTTTGGTACTTTATATCAAATGCTCTTGCCATTTCGTCGCACTTCGACAAAGATAATGTTGGATACAACAGATTTAAAAACTCCTACGGCATACTTCTGGCCATCGTAAACAGAAGAAATGAAGAGATAATAAATGTCAAACCTCAATTTTAAGATTGAAAATTGGGAATTAATTTTCTCGCTTTTTGTTTATTCCGTAGTTTCAACACATCTATCAATACTTCCTCATCTATTATCAATTTTTGAAGTATAGTCCAGGCCTATAATAACCCACTCACACAGAAGCGACACATTCGTTCTTATTAAAAGTAGCCTTCATTATTAGATCCCGATACTGACATTTCACTTCATATGAAAAGTAAACAACCCTCGCCACTTTCCACACGTATCAATTTTGCATGAGTGAATGTGAATATTGTGAATTGAATTTGCCATTTTGGTGATAGTCTCTTAAGTGTTCCTACGTGGTTTTTCACTCTACTCTTTCGTTCAATTTGTGTAGTTTTTCTGTTTATTTGCAACAGAACTGTTTACATCGTTTTTGAGCTTAGTTATTTAAAACGCTCTGCTCTTTTTCGCAGTGTAAGTTATTTCGACAGTTTTTTCAGTGCGTGATAGGTGCTGATACTGACATAACCCTAGTAAGAATGTATTTCTCATGGAAATGTCAAAAAGTGTTCCTTCTGTGTGAGTAGGTTATTCTGTGCTACCAGACTGCTTAGATCTCTGGTTGTATCTAAATAACTGTCGCACGTAGGGCAATAGGAGAGTTCTATATAAGGTCAATGTAGCCAACACAATAAATTAAAATTATCGAAATGACATAAGAAATGGGGGTCACTGAAAGGGGTCACCATTTAACTTACTTAACAGATATTTTTTTTTATATACTTAATGTTTTATATAATATATATTGTACACAAAAGATAAAAAGCTCGTTTTAAGTTAGGTAGTTTTGCTTCTTAAGGCTTACGGCAAATGTCTGTTAACTGTCAAAGTCAACGTCATAACATTGGCGTCATAGCGTGGTTTTATTTTTATAAAGTTTATCCGTTTGTAAATATGTCTTTCCAGTGTATTATTATATTTTGATTTTGGAAATTTAAAAGACACTAAACAAAAAACAAGCTAAAGATACGCCTATGCTGCTTGCACTGACAATGTTGACAGTTACCTGTGACATTTGTGGTAAACATTAGAAAGCAAAACACCCTAAATTTAAACACGCTTTTTATCATTCGGGTATTGCATAAAACATAGTTTATATCTGAAAAACTGAAAAATTAAGTCAATAGGTGACCCCTTTCATATGTCATTTAGAGCATTTTATTTTATTCTGTTGGCTACATTGAGCTTACATAGAACTTTTCAATTATGCTTTTTGACATTTTGTTAATTTTTTTGACAAAATGTCAATTTTTTTTTGACTATTTAACGTAAAAAACTTTTTTCCTTGATATTATTTTATGGGGGATTTTTTTTATTGTTTCCATTCAAAAAATCCGTCTTAATAAATTTGGAAAAAGCTAAATATGGAGGAACTCGAGGAAGCAGCTTTAATCGCAGACCCATTGATTTTAGCCGAAAGAAAAATAGATCCCGCCAACCCCTTCAAAAGAGATGAATTGTTCGATAATGAATATCTTTTTCGAGAAACTGCTTATTATATTGCACGACTAGAACAATATGAAAATGGTAAAATGATTACTTAAATGAAACGAATCTATCAATCGATATTTTTCACTTTCAGCGTTGATTTATTTCAATAGAGCCATTTCCCAAACACCGGATAACATTAGAGCCTTATTAGGAAGATCTAAAGCAAGAGCAGAGGCGTGTTATTATGTTGGTGCACTCGCGGATACCTTTAGAGCATTCAAATTAGCACCCGATAATTTAATCGTAGCAGCTCAGAGAGGACTTAATCTCTATTTTATGTCCGAGTTCGAACAAGCTCTTATTCATAATTTGAGACACTTACCGTTCAGGAAAAAACCTGAAGTGTTTGCAGACGGAGTGCGACATGTGAGTAATACACATTGAAGTTATTAAAACTGGTAGACTTCGCGACTCTCGGAATTTTATATTTATTTTAATTTTTTTTTATAGCTTACCTTAAATACAGCAGTTTAGAACAAACAGTTCGCTGGATCCTTCAGTAATTACTTCAAAAATCACCAATTTAGTTCAAAAAATGATACTTTTTTAACACTATTTTACGATGAATATTTTCACTTTAAACTGTAAAGGTTATTATCTTAAGCTGAATGTACAGTGTTGGACTCATCCCCAAAGGGATGCCTACCAACCAAACCCACCTAAAACTCGCCGTTATCCCCGCCTCGGAATCACTACCCTAGCATACTTCGAGACGGGCGGCGGTCCCTCGCACACTTTCCGTTCACACCGTCGTCTTCTCCCCATTATCACTCCTACCTCTCCTGCCATATCGAGTCCTTCTGTCCCCGTACCCATGCCCTCTACTACTCCCTCCGCCTCCATCCATTCCCCCTCCCCCTCAACATTGTCCTCACCATGTTATCCCAGTACACCGCCTCCCCTAGTTTCCTCTCCAACTTCTTCAGCACTTCCTCGTTCCTCCAGAATCTAAACACATGCTCCACTTCACACCTCTCGCTTACTCCAGTCTCTCTTTTCCCAATCTTGTGGAGGTACCCTACTCTCGACCCATGCCCAGTGAACACTTGTGTCAAGAAGTAGTTCTCCTCCGGTCCATCCAATCTCTCCTATTCCCAATCGCTCCTTTCAGCGTGCCCTCATACTCCTCCCACCTTCTCTCCATTTCCTCCTCCATCCATTCCTGTACTTCCTCTCTGGTCGCACCCCGCCAGCGTTTGTTGCTGGTTCTAGCCATCACGTCCAATGGGTAGGACCTTGCCAGCACCGCTGCCTGTCCTGTGCCCCTGCACCACCCTCAGCAGTATCCCTCTCTGCACCCGCAGGAGTGGCCTAACCCTCGCATTCACCCCCGCTCTTTCACCCCACACCTCCGTACCGTACAGCATACTCTGCTCTACCGTCCTACCAATTACCCTCCTCTTTCACTCTCCCGACCCTTTCACATTACACATCAATCTCCCCAGCCATGGAGCTCTCACTTTCCCCTTCTCTGCCGCCTTTAATATATGAGTTTTGAAGGATAATTGGCTATCCAACCACACTCCTAGGTATTTCACAGACTCCTCCATACGTTTTCTCCTCCTTCCCTTCACCATCATCCCCACTTCCCTCGTCTTGCTCCGTTCCTTCACTAGCAACCCCACCGTCTTATCTTCCGCCACTTCCAGTCCGCACCGCTCTATCTTCTCCACAATCTTCCTACACATTCTCTCCGCCTTTCTTTCTATCTCGGCCTCTCCCTTTGCCGTACATACCAGACACATATCGTCCGCATACACCGTAATCTCACATCCCTCTTCACATTTTCTGACATTGTTATAGATAGTTATACCTACTTTGATCTGTGTCAGTTGGTCGGGAAGCGATGTTGGTTTTTTATGAAAACTATTGTTATTCCTATTATTTGTGAAAGGTATGTTATTCCCAATTATACTGAAAAATTCCATTACAATTCCACTACAAATATTTATGACTGTTGGAGGAGGAGAAGGAAAAATGTGAATATAATAAGGATCGTTGTATATTCCCTTCCCCTTCTCGAACAAACATCAAATAATCTGTATTCCACATGCAGTTTTCCAAAAAGGGGAAGGAAATATTTCTCCTTCATTTTCTTAACATCCTGATAATCCAGGGTGGGGTTAGGTTAGGTGAGTGGGTCTATTAGACTGCGACTCTAAAAAGTCTGTTGTGTCTCACATCTATTCATATTTCACCAAACAAACTCAGCTGTTTAGTCGATTAGTTTATTTGGTGAATGTTATTTTGGGTCAAAGGAGCTGCAGATAAAGCCGGCACGTCGGATTTTGTGGCAGAATACCATATTATGATTATTCAAACGGCAGTAACCTTTTAAAAGATCAGTTAGACAATTTGGGACATGCCTGCTTCAGTCTAAGACTTCTTTGGTGACATACTTCGGAGGTTGTATAAAGATCTCTGAATGAAAGAATCCTGGTAAATTATGTCAGAAGTCCAAAACTCTTGCCGCAGTCCAGCTGCAGGACTCTCCCGTGTAAAGGGCCAGAATGTCCAGGGATCTAGATAGGAGACACTTTGTTGAATACTCCTATTGAGGAGAGTCCTTTTTTGAGGCTTAATACTAACTTTGAGGTGATTGCACGGTAAGAACTAAGTGATCTTAAAGCCACTTGGCTGTCCAGAGAACTTTTTATTCTCTCCATACATAAATCAATTTATACCGGAAATACAATTGTATAGTAAGCAGATAGTAGTTCACTATTGGAGGCATTATGTCAGAGTTCATTCCCAGAATACTGTGACTTTCAGTGTCCAGTCTGCTACGCTCCGTAAAGTCTGTTTTGTGCATATGGAAGTGTCCATTTATCCTGTATTTCCAGAAATATATTGAGAGGAAGCAGGTACAGAAGGATTTCCATGATTCCTGACGGTGTGGAGTTCGTGATACCAGTAATTGCCAGACAAGCCTTTCTCTGTTGGAGCGTGATAATTGCTTTTGAAGGCGGATGTGCTAGTCTTTTGGTATCAAAATGGAGATAATCGAAAGAATTATGTCATTAAATAACCAGAAAAGGAAGGATAGAATCTAATTATTCCTCGTTAAGGGGATGAGACTGCTATGGGCTCTCTTAGCCTCTTCAGACGCATTGGAAGGAACTTTTAATGTAGGATTTAACAGGTGGGTGTGGAGTGAATGGAGTTGGTGTCTGATAGGTGAAGAACTGACCCAGACTTAGCCTTGTGCTGTAAGAATAACCTCGGAAAAAAAATCACAGTTTATCAGTGGGCAGCGTGAATTGAACCCGAACCTCCTGAGTGCAAATCCGAAATGTTACCTCCTAAGCCACTTGCTCTGTAAATAACCAGAAAGATGTCTTAAGACTGTAAAGTAAGCTCCCAATGGGATCTTCGGTATAACCTCACTGGAGGAGATTATTTTGATGCAGCGGGTTCATTTGTACAAAATAACTCATAACCAAAATAGTTATTTGTGTATCTAGAGAGTAAAGTAACAGATTGCCGCTTGAGAAAGCGGCAATTTTACTTTACGCTCGAAAAACACACATAATTTTTTCTACAGTCGCCCTTTTAATAATTAAAACAGTTTTTTATATTCTCTTAGGTTATAATAGGAGTACTAGAATAATCGTCATTTTCGCTATTCATCATGATTAACCTTAAAAAGATCTACTGACTAGGGATGGTAAAAAATAATCGATTTTTATATAAATCGATTATTATTCTTATAATCGATTTTTAGTTATAGATTTTTATAGTAATATTAATCGCTTTTATAAATTACGTGTTTAAATCGATTTTCGGAAACGACTCGTATTATTTATTGACTATTTTTCAAAATTTTTACAACTTTTGACGATTATCGACCATTTCTCAAAATTTTGACAATTAATGACTATTTTTCAAAATTTTAACAATTATTGACCATTTTTCGAAATTTTAACAATTATTGACCATTTTTCGAAATTTTAACAATTATTGACCATTTTTGATAATTATTGACAATTATGGACCATTTTTCCAAATTTTTGACAATTTTTGACAATTATTGACCATTTTTGACCATATTTCAAAATTTTTCAAAAACTTTAACAATTTTTGACAATTATCAACTATTTTTCAAAATTTTGACAATTTTTGACCATTTTTGATAGTTTTTGACAATTATTGGCCAAATTGACAGTTTTTCAAAATTTTTGACAATTTTTCAAAAATTTTAACAATTTTTCAAAATTTTCGACCATTTTTCAAAATGATTGACTATTTTTGATAGTTTCTTACAATTATCGACCATTTTCAAAATTTTAACAATTTTTGACCATTATGGACCAATTATGACAATAATTGTCCATTTTTGACAGTTTTTGAAAATAATTGACAATTTTTAACCATTTTTAACCATTTTTGATAGTTTTTGACCATTTTTGACAATTTTTCAAAATTTTAGACTATTTTTCCAAATTTTTGACCACATTTCAAAAACTTTAACAATTTTTGACAATTATCAACTATTTTTCCAAATTTTTACTATTTTTCAAAATTATTGACCATTTTTATTAGTTTTTGACAATTATCGGCCATTTTTCAAAATTCTAACAATTTTTGACAGTTATTGACCAATTTTGAGAATAATTGTCCATTTTTGACAGTTTTTGACTATTTTTGACAATTATTGACCATTTTTAACAATTTCAGACCATTTTTCAAACAATTTTTAAAATTTATGACAATTGACCGTTTTTGACAAGTTTTGAAAATGTTTGGCCATTTTTCCAAAAAATTTTAAAATTTTTGACAATTGACCAATTTTGACAATTTTTGAAAATTTGTGACCGTTTTTTACCATTTTTGACAATTATTGACCATTTTGACAGAAATTGTCCATCTTTAACAGTTATTGACAATAATTGACAATTTTTTACAATTATTGACCATTTTTGACCATATTTCAAAATTTTTGATATTTTTAATCTGATAAATTGTAAAATATTCAACAATTAAGTTAATTCGGAGAGCGTGGTATGATTAAATAAGCGAGCGAAAAAGATTCCTTTTTTGCGCTAGAGCGTAAAGTAATAGTCCTCGGCATTTGTCGACTTTACGATTTCATTTCAATATAGTAATAATTAGTCATTTTACGCGCGACTGTAGAAAAAATATTTTTTGGACTATTTGATAAAATTTGAACATTTTCATAATTAAATTTGGAAGAATGAATATACGAGTATATATTATGGAGTGCTAACATTAAAGCTCATTCCTTTGAGTCTATATACAAGATGTTTGTAACTTAATACAAAAAATGTGTCGGATTTCAAAAAAATATCAAAAATTGCTTAAAACTGAATGATGACCTCTTTTTGGATCTCTATAGTATTTTTAATGCCTTTCCTTGGTATCGGTGATAGTTTTTCAACCAAAAATTTAACTTCTTCCCATTTTTGTTGAAATTCCCGAGGTTGTCTGCTTTCAATGGCTGTCGCTCACAAACTAAATGATTCAGCTTGATCGAAATTTGACAGTAGTTTATTAGTAGATGGCTGATAATGCAGGGCATAGTGGCGCATTCGTTTGCAAAATTGTTTTAATTCGTAATTGTTTTTAAAGATATCTTTTGGCTTTTTTTCTTCAACGAAAAATTAAAAATGCTGCAAAAAAAAATTTTTGCAATCAATTATTTTTTTTTTATTCTTTAGACTATTTTCAATCGAAAAAGTCCCTTCACTTATTACCGTATCTTCAACCCATGAATTTTTATGAATTTTTGAATTAAATAGGACACCTGGAAAAAATATGTACCGTAATTTCTATCTTTTTATCAAATATTTAAACTATAATAAACAATATGGCGTAATCAGATTTCAAATATTTTATTAAATATTTTGTTTATGACTGAATTTACTGTTCGGACACTTACTTTGTGGAATCTACTCATATAACTTTTTTAAATGATACTTATGTAACTGTTTCTAATTGAATTAAATAATTAAAAAATAATAATAAAAGTAGACGGAGATTTGTATAAATAATTTTACCAAAAGACCAAGTAAAGTTTCTTCATCCTGTAATATTAATAGTGCACATAATTAACAAGGATAAAAAAAATGTTACATTTATAGTATGTACTCTGAATTTAAAAAAAGCCAGGTAGGATAACTATGTTGATCGTAACAGGTAGAAATTTTTCACGGATCACGACAAGTATGTTTGTCTTTTTTATATTATTGAAAAATAAAAATAATGTTTTAGAAAATTTTATTTTTCAGTTGGCACCTGAAAATTATTTTTTTATAGACACCGATGTTGCCTCTTCTAATTACAAACCAGAATGGTTGGTTATATCCTGCATATATACCAACCCCGTTTAGCTTAGAAGTGTGATTCAATTTCTGTCGGGGCATATATCCCGAGAAGTAGTTGTTTTTTAGTTGAATGGTTATTGTTTTTTGAAAAATATTTTTCAAAAACTTTGTAAGGCGTGATAATAGTATTAATTTACAATTTTTCAAACGAATGCGCCGCTGTGATGACTGAGTAGGACATTTAATTATCACATATTTTGTGAAATAAAACTAATTTAATCGATTTAATATCTTTCGTTAAATCCCTTCTATTCCTTGTTATATAAATATTCACCTAAATTTGATCAACTTTTATTATGATAAATACAAAAAATTATTTTTCAGTGTTCTATAGCATTACAAAACAGCGTTGGAGAATTCGCTGGAAATCCTCTACGTGATTACTTCAAGATTATAAGAAAAATAGCATGGATAAAGAATTTCGTACAGAGTCGTCCCTATGAACCGACTCCAAAAAAGAAAAAGGTCAAAAAAATTGATATCGGAAAGCTGATTTTTCGGAATAAAAAACGAAATAAGGTCGAGGAAAAAGAAAATGGTACTGTTTTTGTATACAGTCCCTAAATTTGAATAATAACCGCATTATGTAGGGTGCTTCATTTTAAAAAAATCATACGAGTGGGAAAAGTATATTTGTGCGCAGTAACTTTTCTACAACCACGCTTTTTAAGGATAATATATCCCAACAATATATTTTCTAGAAATTATTCAATCTTGATTTCTCTCCAATTTATGAATTTATAAAATTGCTTTTCGTACTTTGAATTTGAAATATCAGGTTATGTTTTATCTGGGGCTCTTCTAGTCCTTTCTACAATAGGGCAAGACCACGTGTCGTGACAGTTGTCCTGAGGATAAACAAGCGTTCTTTGCACAACACGTGGGCCTTAATAGTTATTTTGATCATGTTTAAGTCCATTGGTTTTGATTTATTGCTTTTTTCGACGTTGTTTCAATTGCTTTTAGTCTTGAGCAAAACGAAACTGTATAATCTATACTGCTATCAAGACGTGATTTTTTGGCTGCTTTTCGACTTCTCTACTTAAATATTATATTATTATCTGATTATCTACTATAGTCTATTTCAGGAAGGTATAGAGTAATAAAATGGGGAATTCCGTCCAGTTCGGCTCAATTTCGGTGTCGGCCATAGGCGTAGGTCTTGAAATAGTATTGTTTGTAATATTAAAATTTCAAGTAATTGCGTAAGAGAATTAGGAAAAGTATGTTTTCTGGCCTGAAGTGTCAATATCGAAATATTGTGAAGGGATTACTTAGGTAGTAAATTATACAGTTACGTTTTGCGTTTAACAGGTACCGTTTAACCTTCTATTAGTGCCTCTGCCTAATTCCAACCCTGTTTCAGATTCGCCCCAACCATGAGCCGCAAGGTGCCTTAACCAAAATTTCTAGACCTTTATAAGTATATTTGTTTAGTTTAACGCATCAGTATTTGCTGTTAAGCCGTAAATAGTGTTAACAGTATTATAAGATTAGTAATAAAATGGCGACATTTTCACCAAACGAAAAGATGTTCCAATAATTCTCCACTATCAGTGAATGAAAAACTTATTATTTTAAATGTACACGATTGCATAAAATACGATTACCCGAATGACTGGAGTTGGAAAGTCCACCGTTTTTAAATTATTGCGGGGGAGAAAGATAGCAGGCCAAGTGGAGCCTCCCAAGAAAAGTCCAGACAGACCAGTAAAAGTCCTTGATGAAGACACCACAAGTGTAATTCGAAGAAAAGTTCACTCTTTTTATTTTAAAAAAGAAATACCCACCCTAGATAATGATTTTAATGGAGCTTGGCCAGGATGACAGTATTCCGTTGATAACTAAAAAACTTTTATGGACCACTTTGAGTAATATGGATTTTGCCTGGGAAAAGCATAACCGTAAAGCACTTTTACTGGAAAGCGATGAAATTGTTTGCTGGCGACGAAAATACTTAAGAAGTATAAAGCAGTACAGAATAGAGCAGAAGAAAATATTTTATCTTGATGAGACGTGGATCAATGAACGTTATACAGTACCAAAAATGTGGCAAGACAAAAATATAACTAGTGCTCGCCAAGCTTTTATGGAAGGCCTGTCAACGGGTATTAAGGTGCCTTCAGGTAAAGGGAAAGGACTAATAATCGTCCATATTGGAAGCGAAGAGGGATTTTTAAAAGAAGGTTTGCTAACCTTTCAGTCGTGGCATACGGGAGATTACCACGAGGACATGGATTCGGATGTTTTTGAAGACTATTTTGGTGAAATCTTCCGGCTGATTCAGTAGTAGTTATGGATAACGCGAGTTATCATTCTCGACGCATAGAGAAGACTCCAACTTCATCTTGGAGAAAACAAGAAATTATTGACTGGTTAACCACCAAAAGTATTGAATTTGAAGATAATTTGATAAAAAAAGAACTATTAGCTATAGCAAATTTACACAAACATCGTTTTATGAAATACGCCGTGGAAGATATAGCAGAAAAACATAGTGTAAAAGTGCTGCGCACACCGCCATATCATTGCGAACTAAATCCTATAGAACTTATATGGGCGCAAGTGAAAGGATTTGTAGCAAGACACAACACGACATTCAAAAAAAAAGACGTTAAGCTACTGTTTGATCAAGCCATCAAGGAGGTGACACCAGAGAACTGGCAAAAAGCAGTCCAGCATGTCATTAAAGAAGAGGAGAAAATGTGGGATCTTGATTACTTGATCGATCGGACCGTCGACCCGTTAATTATAACGTCAAGAGGAGATGACAGTTCCTCAGATGACGAAGAATATTATGATTTTTTATAATTTAATTTCTGTATAATGTAATTTTTGTATAATGTTCAATAAAAAATAAGTGTACCTAATACTATGTACATAGTGCCTAATTTTTATTCTGTTAAAATAAAATTCTTTCCTTTTTACGAGTATCCTACAGGCACGCCTTTGGCACACTATTTTCAGTGTTTGCGAATGGATAACAATAGGCTAAATCCATATATTGACCCCAACCCGGGTGGTACTACCTGCACTTGATAAAAAGAAAGAATTTTATAATGAAATCAATGTCAAACTATGAAAGTGGCTTAAATATTCGTTGGGTCACTCTGTGCTCCCTTTGCATACCTAATGAGGTTTTATTACTCTATACCTTTCTGAAATAAATTATAACTGTAAATTATTGATCCATTCTTTTTTAAGCCAAAACATCAACCCTTCTTTCCCATTGCTGTAAAATATTGATGAAAATTTATGAAGGGATATTTCATCCCTTTCATTATTATAACCACAATCAACCACTGAACAAGATCTAGGAATTTAAAAAAATATATCTGACTGTTTATATTAAAAAAGATAATTAAAATAATACAAAACAACCACATTACAAACCTGAAATCTAATCAAATAATTATTTTTCCTCAGGACGACTGTCATTAGTGCCAACATGTCAGTTGGTGGACATGCCCCATAGATGGCGATGTATTTTGTATATTAATGTTAGATGATGATGGGTTTTGATTCGTTTCTAGGTACTTTTACGATATAAATTTGTTTGAGCCAGATACATTAAGCAATGACATTGTTTAAAATAATAGATGTCTTATTACATAAATTTATATACAGGGTGACCACGGATGGGGTGCCCAAGAGGAGAAACATTTTTATTTGTAGTTTTAGTTAAAAATGTCATTCTTGATAAACAATTTTGCTTGTTCTGGAACCCTATGAAATGAAATAAAATTCTAGTTTTTCAAAACCTGCTTCAATCAATCCTACTTATATGGAAAATACGATGCATTTTGCACCAATTTCGAAAATAAAATAATAATCTTGAGTCCAATACCGACTATTTTGGAATGAAACAATTCTATTTGTCGTGAACGTTGCTTCATCAGAAATAAAGTGAAAGAGCCGGTCATTCATAGATTTTTCACCAATGATTGCACAAAAGTGAAGTCTCGTGTCATAATCACAATCTTGTAAGGTGTGAATAAATTACGGATGAATGGACGAATTTTGTTTTCATCAAACATTTTCTGTAAGTGGCTCTTGGTAAAGCAAACTTTCACCTCTCTTTTTCGTAAACTCAACTCAAGATTTTCTCTTACTGAATGTATAGCTAGAGTAGTAGCTGCATCATCGTATTCATTTTATACCTTTTGGTGAAAAAGAATGAAAATTTAAAAATTATTTACCCAAGTTGACAATTAACGTCACCCACTAGATTACTGTAGTAAACGTCACTCACTAGATTATTATTACATTTTAGAACTGCACTTCACCTTATTTTCAGTAGTAAGCCCAAGGACATTGATAATTGTTCGAAAAAACAGATTTCGAAAGCTTGTTGCTTGGAAACAATAAGCCAATAAGCAACAAGCTTGAGAAAGTTCTTATAAAATTTTTGAGCATTTATCAATGTTCGAGGGTTATACGAATAGAAAATTTTTGCTAATTATAGAAAAAAATACATAGTATATTTGCTTCTATAATTTCATTAATGTTTTCGTCAGTATTATGACAAAATCGTGACATTTTGAAATATTAAATATTTTGAAACGTCAAAATCGAAATAAATCAAAGTGTATCCGTGGCAACGTACCTAATAGAGTGAAAAATTTTTGCTCCAATTAAATCAGTTAATTTGAGGTCATTTGATTGAACAACATTACACTGAAAACAGACCATGGGCTGTTTTCAGTGTAATGTTGTTCTGATTGGTTGTGTTCAATGAAATGACCTCAAATTAACTGATTTCATTGGATATCTACTGGAGCAAAAAATTTTCCATAAAATGGACTATAAAATGAAGCAGGTTTTGAAAAACTTGAATTTTACTGCATTTCGTGAGGTTTCATTACAAGCAAAACTTTTTATCAAGAATGACATTTTTCACTAAAACTATAAATAAAAATGTTTTTCCTCCTGGGAACATCATCCGTGGACACTGTATATGATACTCATGGATAAAAAAAAACAAATATATGTTTAAAGTGACTGGAATTTGAAATTTGAAGTTAAATGTTCCCCACAGAACAAGTTGTCAATTCATAAAACAAATGAATTTTGACAGAAAGGAAAAACACCACCACGGTTGATTATACTATTAAATTATTTTGACATTAGTGTGCTAAAGTAATTACTTTTCATATAAACCAATGTCGCTTTTCCGCACACATCGGTCATTTTTTGGTTGAAGCATGGGCAATTTGCCTACTTTGCGAATTAAATTGTGTGCAGAAAAGTGTTCTGTGAATAGTATAAAGAATACGTTTTATTATTATTATTTTTATTTATTATTCATCCAAAGAATTGTTATAAAAACAAATAATGATTTTATTGAAATTAACGGTAAATATCATTATTTTCTAGTAAAAAATAACGTAACTTCAAACGTTTTTATTGTAGAGATACGAGATTACTTAGAAGAAAAATATGATATATACAATATTCATATACCACCTTTCAATCAAGAATATCCTTTTGCTCCTTTGCAACGTTACACGACAAACATTGAAAATTTCATGGCCGAAAAATATCTAGAGTTCATGTACAGAGAGAAGATATTTTTAAAAGGAATTTCAAAAATGCACGGTATATCTACTCCTAATGAGAAAGGTACGCAAAAGATAAAGGATTTAGCTAAGGACGCTTTGGGGGTCGTAAGCTATAAACAGGTAGGAAAATACTGAGCATTTCTTAATGTCTAAAAAGCAAATCTTAGTTTGATGGTCGTAATCGTAGGAATAAATAAGAAAACCAATTAACCAAAGTAATATCAGGTTTCCTATTTAGTCTTTAGGTAGTACGATCGATACCACAAGTGCCAAATGTATGCTCTGTTCCATTTTTCTATCGTAGTATTAATATCTGGCAACGCCGCGTAAAAGCAAAACAGATAGAGGTATATTCACAGTTACTATGTATCACTCAAAAGAACTTATTCTCGCCATTATTTTTAGATATTTTGAAACTTGATAGTTTTAGCAGACAATAACGGTCTATTCAGAATCCATCCATGTTTTAAACCATCGTGTGAAATGGTTATTCTTTTACTCTTATTTGGAGGGGCCATGGTTTGACACATATTGAACATGTCGTTCAGGTATCTGCTGCTACAGCCCGAATTCAGGCTCCTGCACATTCTTCTTTTCCTTTTTAGGAGCCGTTATCATGCTAGGAGTACTGCAGCTTGTTGGTTTATAGTACTCTACTTCCACATTTAGTCCACCCAGTTATCCCCGTACCTTTGAGTAGACGATATATCTTAACTGGGTATGTCCCAAGTGGCACATTTTCCTTTCCGAAAATTTGTGTTCTCAAGTCCAGTCAGATAAGATTTGGGTTACGGTCTCGGAACCCATCCCATTTTATGAAGGTGATGTTTTACCAGCGCATGACCCGTTAGATAACTTGTAATGATTCTTAGCTGATTCCTACTGACACTCAGTGGTCAGTTTATCAATAGCAATTTATCCGTCAGTTAATGCTTAACTACCAGTTATTTTGGAAAGGTCGGTTTATCAACAACAGGATAACTTTATCCGGCAGATAAAATGTCAAATATTTATCTGTCAGTTTCAACTGGCGGATAGGTCGATATCTGGAGGTTATTACATAACCTCACTTTATTCTGTAGAATTGCTTTGTTTTGATTTCGTTGTGGTGTTGTGTCAAATTTACTTGGGTTTTGAGTAAAGTAAAAAATGGAAAGTACTAGTACTACTAAGAAGAGAGGATGTTATTTCACAGCAGAGGAGAGAAAATTCGACACTCAAGTGAGTCCTCAATCAGTTCTATTATTGACAGAACAGTCTCTTTTGTCATCCTAAATCTTGCATGAAAATCCTGGTCATCCCACTTTTCGAAGTTGTCCACTCTTTCCCTAACTGTATGAGGCATTCTTTCGTACTCAAGAACTTGCACAATATCCTCGTCCTCGTCGCTATCCAGAATATAATCATTCAGAAAATTCATATTTATCCACAACCAAAAACTCTTCAAGAAAGAAAAATAAAAACACATAAACCTTTGGATAAACATTCACCAATAACCTAACAAAAATATCAATTGATGTGACATGACCTTGTTCTTGTAACAACCAATGAGATTGCTTACATTCAATCGTCAGCATTGCCAACTTTCATTATCTGTTAGTTAACAAATTAGAGAATAAAAACGAGTTGATAAACCGCAGTCTCTGCAGTCTATGTTGGCCTGCACACTACTAAAGCCATTTCTCTGTAGTGTTTGTTATATTGGAATTATACCGTCTCAGAAAGTCTAGAAAGTCTAGAAAGTCAATGGAATATATTGGCATTCACTTTACCCCTTTAACAAATTCAGTAAGACCAGAACTGGCAGTTCAATTGAAGAAATGGTAGATGTATATTTTATTAATAACAAACCTGATTAACTTTCCAGGAACTTCTACGAACAAGTCGACCGTTTTACCATCTGAAATATCAAGAAGATAAATGTACCACCAATGTCGAACAACGTCTCAAACAAGAACAATATTTAATACAGCAAAATTATAAAAAAGAAGCAGAACATTTACTTAGGAAAGTTGAGAAAGCGAACGAAACAAGAAATTTACACAACATTCTAGCAGCCTGTGATCAACTGAACAATTTTTGTGAGAAAAAAAGCAAAAAATATCTTCCTGATAGAAATCTGTATTTAGGAGAGGTGTACAAGATGGTTAGAAAAGCATTTTATAATTTATTGAGGTTAAATCCTATTCAATTCAAATGGGACCAAGAGAAAAGAATACTATTGTCGTTTGGCTTACCGATTAGTAGGTCACCCTCTGGAGACTCAATGCTGGAAAATTACAAACCGATTTACGTAGATGTCAGGTAAGTTTAAATTTGTTAAAAAAAAATAGAATAAAAAAAAAGTAAAGCAAACATGATCTAGTTGCCAACGACACGTCTAGTGCCAGTCTAGAGCAAACGCGAGACTTCAAAACAAGGACAAATGGTAATGCTTCCGTTCCCCACTACTACTAAATCTAAACAAACAAGAAGCGATACTTCTAAATAATAAAATTGTATCAAATGAATGGCGCGGTGAGACAAATTCGTGAATTATTTTTTGCAACATTCATTATCAACTGTATATAATAAAATTCATAATTGTACAACGAGGCTATTTAAGATCTGCCCAACACAGAAATTGTCGTCTTCCACTTGAGATGGACAGAGATATGTTGATGATAATGGTTCGTGCGATTGCAATACAAGAATCCGATGTGACTTGTTTATTATACAGATTAAGTTCAATCGATGATCCGTTTAGTGGATCTCGAATGCGAGGCAGCATGATAAAAACGACAGTTTTCAAAACAAGGATCGTAAGAAACTCTCTCTGTACGTGTGTAGATACACACCAGCCACTAGCTGGGCTCCTCTATAGTTATTGCATTGTTGTTTATCTCCTTTTTTATAAATTGGGCACAATAGGGCAGTATTCCAATCCTTTGGTACATTTTCTTCCTTCCATATTTTTAAAATTAACTCTGCTATTCTGCATCTTCCTATTATTCCACAGTTCTTTAATATTTCTGCTGGTATGCTATTTTCTCCGGTACTTTTATCATTTACTATCCTGTATCTCTTATTCAGTTGGTATTTTAACGATCCTATCATCCTCTTCTTCCTCTAGGTCAAAGCTCATATTTTTGTCCTTATCATCGTTGTTCAGTAATCCTTCAAATTACTTTGCAAACCGGTCTAATTTTCCTTTTTTATCTCCAACCATTTCTTCATCTTCATTCTTAAGGTACAATATTTCAGTAACAATGTGTTCCTTATTCCTGTTCCTTCCTGATAAAAATTTCTAATTACTTGAACTGAAATTTTTGTATGTTTCTTCAATTTTGCTTAAGTCCTCATCCTTCCGTTGCCGCTTCTTCTTTCTACATATTTGCTTCGTTTTTCTTCTCACTCTTTCATATTCCAGTTTGTTCTCTTCGGTTGGAGTATTTATCATTTTTAGTCGAGTTTTATTTCTATCTATCAGTACTTCTCTACACTCTGCATCAAACCAGTTGTTCCTACACTTTCCTTCAACCTTTCCAATTATCATTCCCGTTACTTCCTTTAGTGCTGTTTCAATATTTCTCCACTCTTCCTGAATGACATTAAGTTGTGGTTTCCCGTTTAATATTTCTGTTGTTTCCTGTTCCAGTCGTACAATCATCTCTTTGCTTTTCAATTTGTCCAGTTCATATTTTGCAATCTTATTGTTTTCTTTATTCATGTTGGGCACTATTTGTCGCATCTTTGCTATTACCATAATATGGTCACTATCTGCATCTACTCCTCTGTAGCTTCTAACATTTGTTACATCCCTTGAGTGCTTTCTTGCTATCAAGAAATGATCAGTTTGGTTCCTTGTTTTACCATTTGGTGCTATCCAGGTCGCTTTGTGATCAAAAGACGTACTGACTATTTTCATGTTGTTTTCAAGGGCAAATTCTATTAGTTTTTTTCCGTTGTTATTACTTTCTAGATGTTTGCTTTTTCCTCCAGTGATAGTTGTAGCTCATAAAAAATGAAGTTATTAGTATATGTGACAATAGCTATGATTATAATGGATGTCGCCCCCTTCACAGCCATATCTTTGTCATGCAAAATGTCGCCGTGATCAACGAAGGATTCATCGACTAGCATTCTAAATCCCAGTATTAGTGACTTCTTCAAACACGCATTCCTTACTAACTAAATTATTCGCAAGAAATGAAAATAATTTATCTCTGTGTGATGCATTTTGGAAAAAAATGTACTAGTTTTTTGCCAAGGCACCTAAAGCAAAACATACAATTCAAAGAAATACATTATCCACAGTAACTAACTTTTTGAATGAGCCTGTCTCCTAACGCCTGTACCCTTCTTGTCATGTTAATAGATTGCAGATCCCAAACAAAGACGACACGTTTAGCTTGTACGATCGATGCTTAACTACGAATAAGCGCCAATATTGACTCATTATTGTCGAACCCTTTAAATAGTATTCGCTGTTAGAACTGCAATTTCTTCAGTTTCGTAGAGTCCACTAATAATGGTATGGATATATACCGTTGATAAATAAACGACCAAATCTACTTCCAAAGGATTAACTTATATTCAAATTTCGCATGTGATATACAAAATTATCTAAACTTTAAAGTCAATATTAAATTATTTATCTAATGTCAAAAAATATATCATTCCACAAGGTGTTTTTCAGCATTCGCCTTTATAATACTTAAAATATTCTTTTTTTAAAATGGCCATCATCCTTCTCCTATAGGTCAGAATATTACCCGTATTCATACCAAATGTTTTTATCACAATTTGCATCATTAGAACGAGGGATGGTAACTTACTCTTGAAAAAAACTACAGAATATCCACCGACATTATGTAGTTGTTATGAATCATGATTAAAGAAAAATTCGGTATTTCCAATAAAATTTCACGCTGCTAGCACAGACGAGTGCGAGATGGTGATATTATCTTTGCGTCGTTTATCAATTTGTCAGCCATTGTCTGGCGTTGTTTTTGTTGGTAAACACCTGTTTGTATTCAGTTTTCAGTGGTATGATTTTGTTCTTGTTTGTGTTTTTGAAGAGGAGTCAGGTACTTAATATTTTGTATTAGGTATAGATCTTTCTCCGGGGACATCAGGTCATAAAGATCAGGATGCTGTAAATAAAATGGCATTTGCTTAATACTCAATTAATAAAATACATAAGGGACTGATCTTTATTATTTTAAAAGTTTTATTTGTTGGATGAAATGTGTTTTTTTAAATATATTGTAACGGATTGAAAATACAACAGCATTCAAAATAAAGTTTTAATCTATTAAAAAACTTAGCAGCAACTGAATTTGATAAAAAGTATTGATGATTATAAGCATTAAGGATTGTTATCATTAAATAATGTAATAGTAAAATACCTATGTATGATTTATTGTAAAGTAACTGAGAATACTTACAGTTTATACTAGGTACAATTATCAAAACTATCTTTTCATATTTTTTAAAAATATTAATTGATGAGAATAATAGTAAGAAACACATTATTTGGAGTCCTCTCCATAAATTACTGAAACAATTCAAAGTCTAAGAAGTCCTACCTCGAACACTAGAATCGAAAATTCTTATCCACCAAGACTTAAGTTGTGAACCTAAAAAAATAAACTATAGTAACACTTGTAAATAAAAAAGAAACACATAAACTGCAACTAAAGGGTGCAAGGACATGTTATAAAAGGTTTTGAATAACCAAAATGCCTTAATTTTCGAAAATTTAAAAGAAATCATTTTGACAATGAGAAATTTTTAAGGTGTGATTCCTATGTCTAGAAGAGGTTTTAAGATGTAAGATTTGTACATTTAATGTTATGTTTTATGTAGATTATAATTATATGTATAAAAAAGATGTGTGTAAGAAAATAAAAAATACCAAAATAACTTTTGACCATCCTCGTATATCAGTTTTGACAAAAATTTTATTAAAAAATTCAACATAGTGACCTGTGACTTGTGTGTTTAATAAAAGTAAAAACTCCAAGAGAATGACTCATTCCAGTTTTTTCACTTGCACAATAAAGTCTAAGAAAAAGTAGTTCCAATATCGATAAAGCAGGACATTTTGAAGTTTAAAAGTGTGGTAAATTTAAAATTCTTCACGTGCTGAGAAATCAACAAGATTTCTTTCAAAAATCTCACCAATTTGTTTACGGACGACAAATTTTTCTTCCTGAAGTGAGAAGGAAAGAAAATAGATTGGAATCCGATGCTATTTCCCTGAGCATCTAAAGAAGAAGGACTAACAAGAAAAAATAAGGTACCTAATTATTTCTTCCTACAATATAAAAGAAAAAGAAAGTTAATTATCAAATAATAACGATAATATTCTAAAAAGATTTGCTATAGCTAAAAAATAACTCCAGATAGAGACTTAAAGGCCATAAAAATAATAAAAAAGACAAACAAAAACAATATATGCATTTAAACTGAAAAAATCAATAAAAGAAGATTTGACATATTCATTATTTACTGTAGTATTTATATTTTTATGTATTATTATTAGATTGTAAACATCTATCAATTTTTTTTCTTTTGCTTATAGACTAAACAAGTTTCTAGTTTTGCTTTATGAACAAATACTTTACTAAAATTAATTTCCACTTACCTTGTTGGTCGATAAGCAATTTCCATCATTGATTTTGTACTTATATGATAACCATTGTTTTTTGTAAACACTTCTCACTTGCAAACTGATTTCTTGAATCTAGCAATTATTTTACTATTCTTCAAGTGTGGAAGGGATGGTAATACATCATACATAATTTGCCACTGTGTTAGATTTTGTTTCTGGATAAAAAATATGATATTTCTTCGTTTAATTCAACAACTTGTCTATTATTGAACAGCCATTTTGGAGATAATTAATAAGAGTGCGTAGAGCGTCGACTCCAAACACAACTAACGAATCCGACTGAGATAGGTAGTTTCGTGCTTTATGAGAGTAAGTTACAGGGTTGAACTGAGAAAGAAAGGTCAGGTAAATTTAATAAAATTTTAATAGGTGGAATTATATAAAAAAATAAAAAGATCATTAATTGTATTCAATACTTCATATTTATTTTATTTTAAAATAAATATTGGCGCCCAACTATACAATACAATAAAATCACAATTTCAATAAATAAAAATAATAAAAAAAAATTTACCCCATACACACATTACAATATTGATTGATTCATAAACCAAAGGATATTTTTATTATGATTCTTTTAAGTTTGAAGTGGAAATTTAGCGTTTTTGTCAATTCACCATTTTTGTAGTATTACTTCAAAAAAGCATTAAAGCCAAAAACCTATTTTGGTCTTGAGAGGTTCAAGAATGGATGCTTTCGAAGTAAATTAACCGCCACTAAAATTGATAGATTTCTGCTTAACTGTCTCCTTCAATATACACAACTACAGGCGGCAACTACTTTTGGCAAGGCCAAATCTTTAACTAAGTGGGAAGTCATTTGATTGTATTTGGTCTGTGGATTCGGATCAAATTAACCGCCACTAAAATTGATAGATTTCTGCTTAACTTCCTCCTACAATATACACAACTAGAGACGGCAACTACATTTGGCAAGGCCAAATCTTTAACTATAGTGGGAAGTTATTTGATTGTATTTGGTCTGTAGAATCGGATCATGTTCTTGAATGCCCTGTCAAACTAAAGGTGGATTGCCACAGATCCGTCATCCGACTATACGATCATGCGATAGTTTTGTGATCGATGGAAGAATTCAAAATTGACAAACAGGCAAATACACTGCCGAACATAAAATTAGGATCACCCAGTAATTAGAAGATATTGTAGAAATTTTAATTTTTTTCGAATTCTTCTCGGTTGTAACATAGTTTACTAACGGATTGCTTGAATAAAAAAATTGTTGTTATTTCGAAAAGCAGTTGAACAAAAAACGGCCCCTCTCCCAAATTCCTAAGAACCATTATCAGCATTTTTTTCTATGGTATGAGCCGTTATAAAAGAAAAAGCGAGCGAAATCTAGTGTTTACCGAAGGAAATTTAGAGACAGAAGGTTTTAGTAAAAGAAGTATAGCTAGAGAAATGGGGATAAATGAAGCAACACTAAGGAAACGGTTAAAAACTGGAACCGTCTCAAGCCCTTTAGGACGATTTAAAACAGATTTTCCTGCAGATATGGAAACTGATTTAGCACAACAAGTACGTGACCTGGATCTACGTTTTCATGGTGTAACCAAGAAAGATCTGAAAATCGCGGCTTACTAGTTTGCTGAAGCAAACAAAATTTAGTGCAGGTTTAACAACGTCAAAGAAATGGCAGGCGAGTCGTGGATAAAAGGGTTTTGTCAACGACACAAAATAACACTTCGACAGCCAGAGAAATGTTCAATGGGTCGAATAATGGGTTCAAGTAGATCGGTTTTTTTTAAATCTCAAGACTCTTTATGAAAAAAAAAATACCCACCAAACTCCATTTACAATATTGACGAAACAGGTATATTAATAAACTACCGAAGGTTTTATTTAGCAAAGGAAAAAAACTAGTTGGAGAAGTAGCTAGCGTAGACTGGGGACAACTCGTCAAGCTGTATATTGCTTTAGCGCCACAGGGACATATATCCCTCCAGCTATGATATTTCCCAGAAAAAGGATGAAGGATGAGCTCTTTTTAAATGCACCTACTGGTACATGCAAAATGATATCGGAGTCTGTGTTTACTAACAAATATTTATTTTGCCAATGGTTTTCAAGAACTACAGCAAGCCTAGTGCAGAAAATCCAATACTTTTGATCCTTGACAACCATTCCTCACACCGTGATTTAGAAGCCAGTTCTGCAGGAAAAATCACATAGATTTACTCTCCTTACCACCTCATGCAAGCCACAGAATGCAACCGCTAGATGTTGGTTTCTTTGGCCCATTAAAGTGTGCTTACAGCAGGAAGTGTGATAAATGGATGGTAAATAACCCGGGAAAAGTAATATCACAAAAGCGAGTTGCCGGACTGGCCCGAATACTCTACCGGTGTAGAAGTGGAAGAGCCCGAATCCTCTACCGTGGGAGAAGTGGAAGATCCCGAATCCTCTACCGTGGGAGAAATGGACGAGCCAGTATCCCTTAAGAGTCTCCCTACCACCACCGATAGATATTGCCAATATCTTGATATCGTATGTGAAGATGGGATACTTTCTATCAAATAATTTGCGAAATATTGAAGAAGAGGCTTCAAATCGGTCAGTACCAGCTTCAGTTTTGCCGCAAATAAAAAAAAACAAATCGTTGCAAATGCAGATCACAAAAGTCTGAAATACAGTCTAGTACTCGATTCAAGAATGAACTTGAAGAACTTGCTGAGATGCAGAAAGGTAAAGAAGAGAAGAAAGTTGGAGCAGCAAAAAGAAAACTAGTTGCCATTGGCTAAAAACGTCAGAAATTAAAGAAGTTGCAAAAGATGGAAAAGAAATGTGACGAAAAGGATGTACGTTGTCCAGGATGTGGAGACATGTTCTCAGGCTTTTTGGAAGATGAAGACTGAATTATGTGTTCTTGCTGTAATAGTTGGTGACATGGATCTTGCACCACGTATATAATAGGAGACTTTGTTTGTTTTAACTGTTCAGAGTGACTATATTTAGTATTTTTAGCAAGTTGGTTTTTTAATGGTTTTTTGAGTTTTTGAGTTTTGATTGATAATATTAAACTTTTTTTAATGAAATTTTGTTATTTTACTAGCAATCACCTAAATATGGTTTTACTTCTAACCCTTTTTTATGTCAAGATGGGGTGCGTACTCTTAAGCAACAGGATGCGTACTCTTATAAACGTCCGTGTTGCAAAGTTGTGAAAGAATATAAATATCTCATTTTTCTGAAATAATTTAAGGCCTAACCTGTTCAAAAAATGTTTGGTGATAATTATTTTCGATTATGAAATAACAAAGATTATATATTCGCGTGGAATTGAAAAAGTATTTTAGATTTTCTACTAAGTGCATACTCTTGTACGCACTCACCCTATAGCAATTCTAGGAGTAACGTAAAAGTAGTTCATATAAATTTATATCTCCTGTCATTTATGTAATCTTTTTCTTCGTTAAACTTAAAACGAAAAGTGTTTTTATTGGTTTTTAGCAGTTTTTCTAATAACTATTCTTAATTGTAAATTGGCATTTTCATTCTTACGATAAGACGTGATACGACTACCAATCGGTCATCGGATCTGTGGAAATCCACCTTAATACGACCTAGTAACAATCTAATCTTAATTGAAAATTAATTGAATTTTTGGTACGCCCGGTATTATATTTGACTTTTCAGAATACATAAAATGAAATTTAAAAAGTTCCATACAATCTTTTTCGATATTTCATCGGAAAAACCAACATTTTAGAAAACGAATCAGCGACTGCGAAGCTCGATCTCAACAAACCGAAACTCCCGAAGAATTGTGTTGGGTTAACCATGAACTAGCAAGATTATACGTGTTGATTAAACGATACGGTGACGCTAGATTGTTCGCGTTGAATTGCCTTCGACAGGCTGCGAAGGACAAAGAACTTTACCAATGGAATGTAAATGCGTTTGTTTTACTGGCAAAAATTGATATAGCTGAAAAAATCAAACCTGATGCTAAGACCGATATTAATAATGCTATTGAGATCGCTAGCACCCACCAAAGTACAGAAGCGGTCGATTATTTGCGTCTGGTAAGTTGAAATGAAACTCTTTAAAATTAAAATCCTCCTACCACTTGTTAAATATTAGGTATATATCCTGACTGCATGATACTGATAGGGTCCAATAATCACATTCAGATAGTGTAGCCAATTATACTGGCATCGTAAGTCTTGCCACTTTGGAAAAGAGGGTTATAACTTCTATAATTTTATTATTAGAGTAATTTGTTAGTTAAACACAGTTATTAAATTATATTAACTTCATGATCATTTTAATAACATGCACCTTCCCTGAACATTTGGGCATTAGTATTATATGCCTAATACAATACAGATCAAAGGAAAAAGTCAGCACACGAGTTCGTTGATTGATTTTGGATAAACCAGAATTACAAAAAATTAGTGCGTGCAGTCCCTCCGCGCGGAAGAAGTTATACTTCGTAATGTGGAAATGAAAATAGGAAAGGATAGAAATTAATTTTTAGTGAAATCATATTGTTTCTTTAAGACAAACTTTATTAACATTGCTTACAATTCACAATTGATCGTCGCTGCATAGCAAGAATACCACGCGCATGTGCTTGGGATCTACCGACTCACTCTCTTTCTCTCTCCTACTTTCTACCTTTGTGTATCTTTCCTTCTCTCTTTACCGTTTAACGCGACCTTGTTGGAAGTCGCATTAGAAGTATCCCTTGAAAAGAATACTTACACTGCCATCTGTCATTGAATGCCGAAGGTTTTGGTCATATGAAGAAAATTCGAAAAAAGGAATTTTTTAGTGAATTAAATTTTAAAAGTTACCTTATTTAAGAAAAAAGTTTACTTACCCTATCTTTTTTTGATGAATGCCGAAGATTTTGGTAATTTGAAGGAAATTTCAAAATTGCAGCTTCTGAATAAATTACTTTTTAAAAAGAATACTTACACTGCCATCTGTTATTGAATGCCGAAGGTTTTGGTCATATGAAGAAAATTTCAAAAAAGGAAGTTTTTCTGAATTACATTTTAAAAGTTACTTTATTTAAGGAAAAAAGTATACTTACACTATCATTTGTTGATAAATGCCGAAGATTTTGGTCATGTGAAGGAAATTTCGAAATTACAATCTCTTAATAAATTACTTTTTAAATAATAAAAAGAGTACTTACACTGCCATCTGTTATCGAATACCGAAGGACTCACTCTCTTTCTCTCTCCTACTTTCTACCCTTGTGTATCTTTCTTTCTTGCGATAAACATTTAACGCAACCTTGTTGGAAGTCGCATTAGAAGTATAACTTCAATAACATCCTAATTAAGGTACCAAATCAGCCCTGGGATATCTTAACAGTTTGTTTGATCGTACTACAAGTTGACGTCCAACTTATATGGTGTCATGCTTTTGTTACAATTGTGACTAAATTTAAATTTCAGTGTCTCGAAGTACTAGATAAGATAGAGTTTGATGGAGGTGGAATGAGAGTTTTGGAAAAACGTAAAATGAACATCCTGAAAATTATGCAAAATGATAAAATGAAAGAAGAGTTTAATCAAATTTTCAGTAAAATTGACGGTCAAAAAGCACACAGAAGATTAACTATAATGTCTGGAATGTCCGAAGAAACAGAACGTTCTAAAAAATCTAGGAGGTCAACTATAGCAATTTCGCCTAAGAAAAAAACCGAATCTGGTAAAAAGTTTTTCTTATTTTATTATCTATACTGAACTTAAAACCAAGTTGTTGACGGTGGCTCTCACCTATTCATATTTCACCCTGCAGCGGGGCAGGCATGAAGTTTATGCTCTCCTGTTTCATCATTTTCCAGACAAAGACAGTACGTTGGATCTTCCGACAGTCCAAGTCTTACCATATAATGAATCAGACGACATTTTGTCCTGTTAAAAAACGTAGATCATGCCTGAAATAGTTCAACACTAGTTTGAAGAATGTATAAAAGCCTTTGAAAGAACCTATCCCAGTAAATTATGCCAGAAGTCCAAAACTTTTTTGCTGTCCAGGTAGTTAGTGTTTATTTGGCAAAACTTAATGAGATGCCAATTGCTGGTTCTGGCCCGATGAAATTAACTGCGGCACTTTTCCCTGCAAGCGTCTACCTTTTCGTTACCATCCATACACTTTGTTGTCTTACTATTATTGAGACATTTTGACAGTTTTATACCAATTCCGACGTTACACGGTAAAAGCTACGTCCTGCTCGAGAAAATGTTTATCGATGATCTATGTGTGAGATCGATTTCTTCCAATCTCACCACATAAACGTCAATGGTGTAAAGTTCCGTTTGAAATACAGGCATAAACTACTCTACATTTTCTCTGGATAATGATGAAGCTTTTTTGCTTTGTATCCTGCTCACTGTTTTCTCAAAAATGCAATTAATTTTGCATAGTGACTGTCAATATCATTATTTTTTATTTCCAAAGTTTACTTCGACATTGAATATTTCGACCAGAGCAGTGAAGATATTGGGCTCTTCGAATTGTCTCCAAATTAACTTGAGACCACATCTTCCGAATGAATTTCAACCTTTCTTAATTCACACCAACTGATAAAAAGGCTGTATTCACTTCCATTATTGTTTTTAGAATTTTCTGGAAGAAGGTTGAACGTTTCTTTTCTTGCAGACTTAATTTCTGAAGGTATTTTTAATTTATTTTCTTTTAGATTTTGGAAATACAAATAGATATACATACAATGTTGTGGAACTCAAATTTCACTACAAACTTAATCTGACATGCACCACTATCTGTATCTGTAGAGTGGGGAGGGTGAGTTTAGGCCCACAGCACTTAGTCCTCATGTGACCCAGTGTACATCCTCCCGAGGAATTGTCCTCCTAGGTCATCGTCCATCTTGTACTTTTTAGGAAGGTGGACAGGTCACTAGAATACTTCTCCTTTATATCGGAAGGTGTAGGCCAAGACTCACCGAACACACACTCTCTTATTGACGATAACTCCGGGCACTCAAATAAGATATTCCCGACAGTTTCATCTTCTTGTTCACACATTCTGCATAGAGGTGTGTCCACTAGCCCCATAGAATGGAGGTGTTTCCTTAGTTGACAGTGGCCAGTCAGAAATCCCACTGTTAAGCGTAGGTTTTTCCTGGTCATCGCCAAATATTTCTTCGGCGCCAGCTTTCCAGGGTCGCCCAAGGTGATCCTGGCAAGACTGCATCCTCTGATTCCATCCCATCTCTTTAGGGATTGAGCTTGGCTATTTCCGCAATTGTCAAAGTCGTCAGGACGTAGGTGTCACTGGGTCCTAAAATTTTTAGTCCAGCCGGTTCCCTGGCTAAAGAATTGGCAATGCGATTACCTTTACTCCTGTCGTGCCCTTTAACCCAACTCAGGATAATATTGTTAACTACCGAGGCGTAAGCTAAATCTTGGTGGCACTCTAATACTAGCCCTGATGTAACACGTTGTCTGTTCAAGGCTAATAGGGCTTGTCTGCTGACAGTGCAGATTGTTATGTTTTTGACAGAAATTCCTTTTCTGGTTAGTTCTTTTCTGGCAATTGAGATACCAGCCAGTTCTGTTTGCACCACGCTGGTATTTTTCCCATTCCCCACTTAATTCTTAGGTTAAGTGATCTGGAGTAAACTCCACATCCTGAGCCTTATTTGGTTTTTAAGCCGTCTGTATATAATTCTTTACGCCACCATTTTTGAAATTTCTCACATGCAGGAAACGCTTTAGCAGTCCTTAACTATCTGCTGCCCTCGCTTCGCTACACTAGCTCGTGCATCTAATAGTCTCGGGATGCTAAAGGTCATTCTATGACCTTGTGACACAATATACTATAACTGCCACCTTTTGCTGAACATCCGTTAATGCTACAGTGGAATTGTGCTCCAATTTTTTTTGAATTTCTTCATTCAAACACAAACGGAACATATGGATTTAATGTATTGTCCGAACATTTCTTTAAGTTCACTTCAATGAATATCAAGTATTGATCTGGACAGCTGAATTCAGAACCAATGCTAGAAACCTCGCCCCTTCTCCTTCCAAAATTTGTTAGTTATGTGCGAGGGGTGCGAACTGCGATTTAGTATTGAATAATTATTTGATGGGGGTAGTAAACGACGCTACATATTGAAACAATATGCTTACGTTTTATGTTGTTAAAATCGAAAATTAATTGTTAAATTCTCTTTAACAATTAATGTTTCGAGTTAAGATAATATGTTTTGATTTATTTTGGCAATAACAGCTTTCAAAATAAAAATAAATTCGTAAATAAAACAAAATAGGATTCTTTAAATTGAAACAAAGCAACACTCTCATCTACCGACTGCTGACTGTCTGACTGTCTGACGCTAATTAAGGACCGCCCACAGTTGAGAATACGGAGTGGTGGGAATTGTACGATATGTTATAGGTGTCCAAATAAACGATTGTAATAATCGTGTTTTTAATCTGTTGAAGCTGGATGCTTGGCGACTAGTTCGAAAGCAGTTCTGATACAATGCTTAAAATCCCTATGTTCGGTTTGTGTTTGAATGTATCTGTATATATAACTGCAATTTAAGCGACGCAATAACAATAATGTTGTGTCTCGCAAAAACATAATACGCTCCTGTGTGCCAAATAGCTAAAATGGTAATTTTAGGCAAATATCAACACATCTTTCACATGGGCAGATGGATATCACGCCCTGGGCAGCTAATCTTGACATCCTTCGCAATTGTACGAATGCGCATAGTTACGAATGGTCAATCTGCGAACACTTCCTAAAAATGGTATTCTTAACCTCACTTCGTAGAGATGTGTGAACATTTTCATTCGCGTGGTGGTATTAATTTGGCAACATCGCTATTTCTATGTTATTAGCAGTTCTGTATACGTTTTATCAGATCATGGATAGTTAGATGTTAACTAAACTTGGGTTACGTATCTCTTTCCACTATTTTTATATGATGAATCTATCTCAGATGAATCCCCTGATCAAAAAAGGAAGAATTACTAATGCGCCCATGGCCAATAGTAAATATCTGAATTCATATAAAAACATCCAAACTTAGGTTCTATAAAACGTATACGCAAGGCGTTTACGAGCAACAAATACTACTCGTTGTAAAACACGCATAAACGCTGATCTCGCGAATGGTCAAGAATTCAAATGACATTCGCAAACTTATGAAATGCACACGACCTTGAGATACTCGAACGGTCAAGAATAGCGCTCCAGGTGGTTGTTTACATCGTCGGCAGCTTGGATTTAAATGCAGTGTAGTAAACAAAAACTACATATGTATTTTAACATTTATCATTATTAATTATCAAACTTTTTATCTCCTACAAAGTGTGGCAATCTTTTTTTTTTCGAGTAATTTGAACAGATTTTTTTCAATCTACATCCCAGCTATCTATGGTGAAAAAAACCTTGAAGACGAGAGAAGGAATTTAGTACCATTAGATTATTTTTTGGACATTTTTATCGATGGAAGTTTGTAGGGTGCAGAATAAAAATAATGAGAGTGGAGAAACTGAGACGGTGGAGGCCACAAGAGAAAAACAGGGTAGTATAAGAGGGATGTTATTCCGCGTCCACAAGCATTTGGTTAGCTGAGTTTTCAGTTTCACAAAGCTACAAGAGAACCAAAAAAAAAACTCAGAAAGATACGGACAGATTTTATTTCTATAGTTTCATTGGTTTTTTGTACCAATTTTTAAATCAATTAATACCTTTTGCATATTTAAATCTGTTAAATTATTTGTAGGTTCTTTCCGCCTGAAGAAAACTATCAGCGTTAGTGAATATCTGGAAATGGAATTCAATTAAAGTATAAGAAGTGTGACGATATTTGTAAAGATTCCTATTTACACGATTATTTGATGAATAAATCGGGAATTTAATGTACACACACAATGTTTAAATGATCATAAATATATTTCGCGAATCAAATTCATGGGAATATTGAACAATTAAATAATTAGCACACAGGAAATTTTAGACGCATTTTCGTTCGCAGCAGCTAAACTTCAACAATTATAAAAGTTACTTCCGCTCCAATGGCTTTAAATTATTTGTCAAATACAATTTGTTATAACGGCTAAGCAAAAGTCACTACTAGTGTTTAGTTAAATTGACAGTTTAATTAATAAATTACCTTCGCAGATAATTTGTACGTCTTTTATTATATCAAATGCAGTCCAAAAATTTGTTGTCATTTCAGGAGACGTGGTTTTATTAAATGACCAGTAAAATTTCCCTATTTATCATCCCTGGGCTCTATTTTTATCTGATTATTTGAATAGTGGGATTCATGAGATGGGAACGAACCATCAGAAACATCAAATACGAGGGCAGTTTGAAAAGTCTCAAATCTCTAATCACCGAGTCATCTTTTCACCAGTTGCTAAATTCTAGATTAGGTGGAAATCCGTAGTTCAATTCATGGAGTTTTGCCATTTTACACAAGTATGCGTCCGTGCATTGTCTTGATGGATTATCACTTTTCTATTCCCTAAATGCTGTCGTTTCTGCTTTAAATCAATTTCAAAGCTGTTCCAAAGATCTGAAAAAGATTTCCCGGTGATAGCTTAGCCCTTCCCAAAAAAATGTGGCCATGATCTTGTTAAAGTGCACGTTCGCCCGGGTATATTATGATAAATCCATGTTCATGCTCGAATTTGCACAATCGCTGTACCCATCGAGCATATTCCCACCCAATTTCATTCCCCGATCGTCCAATATAATTCCATGGATTTTATCGACGATCTCAGTAAACCACTTCTTGATCAGCAGAGCCTCCAAAGTATCTTTCTAGTCATTCCTTCGCTTCAGAGATGGACAAAAAAATTCCCTTTTTTTATGTCCATAGAAAATCTCGAGATTGTCTGCTTTGGATGGTTGTCAAACACAAACTAAATGACGCATAGAGGTGTAGGAATTTGTATGTATTCGTTACCGAGAAACGAGCATTCTCATGGATTCGAACATTGACTAAGTATACACTACTAGTCATTCAAGTGCGAACGCGAGACTTAATAACAGGGGCAGTTGATAATGCTTCCGTTCCCCACTACCGCTTAATCAACTTCAACGTTTAGACAAACAAGAAGCGAGACTTTCAAATCATTTCGCTTTAATTAGTGCTTGGAAACATTAGGTGGAATTTTTGAGAATTGCATGAGAATACAAACGAACAATTCCATTGCTACCTCTCGCTGCTAAACACATTATTAAGATTAAGCTACGTTTGATTGATTAAATGATTAGTTCGGCACCACCAATGAGAGACTTAGAGACCTCAACACCTCAGCCACTAGGCTTTTTGTGCTCTTGGTTATACCGTTTATGTGAAGATACCAGTAGCCCTTATCAGGCTCAATAGTCTTTTCACTAGATCCTTCTTGGAGAAATCCTCCCTTGGATACTCTAGTCCTAGGAGTCTATATCTCCAATAAGACAGTGCTTCACATTCGAAGATAATATGGGAGGCTGTTTCCTCCTCTTCCTTGCACAACCGACAAATAGGTTCCTCCCTATATATGCATGTGCTTCCTTAGGCTACAGTGACCGGTGAGTAATCGCGTCACTTTCCTTATTGGCCCCTGCTGAGGTTTAATATTTCGTTACTCAGCGACTCCGAGGGTTTTTTGACCAAGAGTTTGCTCTGTTCCTGTTTTGGCAAGTGTCTCCAGTACGTCACCTAGATGTACAACCACGTGCAGCAGATTTTGATATTCCAAATACTCAATTATGGTTTGCCAGGGTTAAAATTTTTGTAGGCAGTTCCAGACCAGTCTAGATCTGAACTGGGGACATGGTAATGATTTCAGTGCTACCTGCCTATCTGAGAGTATAAGGATGTTTTGACCTCTATACCCCCTTTCGATGTTTTGTAAACACGTGTTGATAGTGTAGATTTCTGCCTGGAATACAGATGTAAACTTCCCCAACGATGCCTGGACATTGCACCCGAGTCTGGCACCATGGCTACGTTCACATTACTTACTGTAGTGCAACAAAAAATATATTCCTAAGAAATTGGTGGTATATAAAATTATATATGAGATTCGGATCATAAACAAGCATAAACAGCTACTATTATTATCCTATCATAAATATCTATTGAACAGAATATATAAAATAGCTAAATTATGAAAAACCTCGAAATTGTTCGTTAAACTATGTTATACATCTCACTTAGAAATCAATAAACGAACATTTTGTTTGCCGTGGAAAAAGGCTGACGCGACCACGATGGCCAGTACTGTTGATCGTTTGCATTTGAAACGCGCCTGAGGCTGCAATCATTTCTGGAGAGACGTTCAATAGAAAACTAGACATGCTTTTTTGCCTGCCAGTGTTCGTACGAAGTGAAATCGATATTGAGAGTTTATTTAAAATTATTTGGCCAAGCAATCCGCTATGTAAACATTTTTAGGCCGCGGGTCAAAATATATAAACCCAACCAAACAATTTTTTAGCTCCCAGCATTCGAAATCAATCAGAGTTTTAAATGAAACCATGAATAGGTAAAGCTGGTGTAATTATCCTATACAAAATTGGTCGGAATGTTTTAATTAATAGACAGTTTCGAAAGAATTTGAGTTACCGAAATCATACCAAGATCGTGTGAATTGATCTTAAAACTGCACTTCCAAATTAACAGTCGTTTTTTTCAATTTCTAGCTACAGAAATCTATGGTTAAGTGTTTTAAACGGTTCCATTAAAATATAAACTTGTGTAAATCCAAATTATTTGTAGGCTGCACTATCTCATGATACGAGGGTTTTCTTTTAAGTGTTGCATTAACAGCATAGGTGGCGCCTGTCAACTAATATCAAATGTCAAAATTAACTGTCATGTTTAGTTAACTAATAGCAAAGTTTCTTCGTTTAAACTGAATTTTTAATGTCGATAAGTCAGTCGCAAAATGAAATTAAGTCTCAACAAGAATGCCTTGCTGAGGTGGTCTCTTTTTTCTGCAATGAAGCACCACATCAGTCGACAATTTCTCGTTGGTATGGAGAATTTAAACATGGACGGATTAATCTTAGCGACGATCCAATAACAGATCCACCAACAATGGCAGTCACCCAGGAAAACGTCAATGGTGAAGGTAAGCTCATACAAGAAGATCGGCATGTCACATATCGTGAAATTGGAGCATCATTGGACCTTTCAAATACCACAATTCAAAAATTTCAGATCTAATGTGGTCCACTGAATCTAGATTACATTCTCCAGCCCGACTCTTTTTAAGCAGCCAATCAGCCAATATTTCATGTAATTTCTTCTCATCGCCTAATACAAGAAACCCCACATTCGCCAGGCAGTTGCACTGGCATGGGATGTGCTCTGCAGTTTCCTCTTCTAGGTGACAGAATCTGCACATGGCTTCGTCTGTTAACCCCATTAGCTTTGCGTCTCTGTGCCACCCACTACCTTGTGATCTGTTGACAGAAGAACAGAAAGCAATTAAAGAAAATTGGTGTGAAAAAACTTTAAACTTTAACTCAGAAAACTGAAAAAATATATACAGTTTTGTCAAAAAGATGGTGGCGACATTTGTCTCAAAAGTGGGTCATGTAGCAACAATTCTTCTGCAAGATCAAAGAACTGTTACTGCTGAGAGCTGTTACTGCTGATTGATATTTGTTGCCGGCAGTTACTGCTGAGTTTCGAAAAACCAACCCCCAACGACGATCTTCCACCAAGACAATGCAATTTCCAACCCAGCTCCAAAAACAATTGAGTTTTTAAAGCAAGGAAACATCGAAATGCTGAACCATCCTCCATACAGTCCCGACCTAAGTCCTAACGACTTTTTTACTAATCCAAAAATTAAGAATGAACTGCGTGGTCAAAGCGAGTGGGATGACTTCTTCCAAAATTGGTTCCAAAGGATGCATAAATGCATTTCTCTTCGTGGAGAATACTTTGAAAAACAATAGTGTTTAAAAGTTATTCACTGTTTTTTGTCAGCTTTATATGCAAAATATGAAAGACAACCATGTTCATTTCTGTCAAAAAAAATTAAACTATTCTATTCCATCTCTTTTTTTAAATAGAACCAGTTAAAATATTTTCCTAGCAATCTCCAATAGTTGTCATCGAAATGTATTAAGAAGCTCATCGTTGTGTCTGGCACGGTCTTCATTTCATATTCAAGACGTGTTTGCACCCTTGAAAGTGGAATAGTTCACCGACTGAACTTTCCTTAAAATTCCATTAGCATCCCCATTCCTTGACAAACCTTTTTTGCAGTGTCAGTTCGAGTCCATTTCTTACTAGATTACAATACAATAAATTCCGAGGGAAAGACAGCAAATGAACTGGAATTTTCTTTTTAATTCCAGTGAGAAACTTGATTATTTGTTCATTCCATTTAGTTATATTCCGATTTTAAATCTGAAATTTGTTTGAGCTACAAAATAGGTAGAGATCTAAAAGTTTTACTGTGTCGATGGATTCAAAAAGATCTGTTTTATTTTGGTAGGTTTATTAAAGAAAAAATCCCGAGGTGAAAATGAAAATATAGGATTTTTAGCCTTTTTGCTTTATTTCATTTTACCTTTCTAGTGCAATATCTCAAAAAACTATAAGTTGAACATATAACTTAAATAGAAGGGACTGGGATAGGAGTGTACGGGCCAAGAACCAAATTATTATTAATTTATTGTTGATAATCAAAGGCTATTTCCATATAATTTTAGTACATACTCAGCGCTTTTTTATAGTTAAACGTGGCAATATCGAATTTTTTCGGCAGCATTCCTTTCACTGCTTCAGATAAGTTTGCCTAACTGTACGTGCATAGTGCGAAAGATTTCCTCCCATTTGCCCAAAATTATCCTTCTATAAATAACGATAATTTTTGGCGTACGATAAATTTCTTGGAAGGGGTTTATTTATATGTTGAAATTTCCATTCACCATCAGCATAGGATAACCAAATCTACAATGGGTGTACGATAAAATATTGATAAGGGATCAACTTATTTGTAAAAATTTCTATATCATTTGCTTACGATGATCGGTTTTTATTTACGAAATTTTGATGGGAAAACAGAATAATTTTTTAAAATATATATATATATATATATATTGTTATGGTATGAATCGTTACTTAATAATAAATTTAAATATTGAATAATATTAATTATGCGCCAAGGTAGAAAAGTGAGGTATTATTGTCGAGGTCCATCAAAGACCGAGAAGCGAAGCTTCGAGGCTTTTAATGGATCCGAGACATTAATACACTTTTCTACCGTAGCTTATATCCAGAGTTTTGATCCAAAAACAAGAACATTGAAATTCAGTGTGACCTTCAAGAGAAGAAAAGAAATGATTACTTTAATTACGAAAGACAATCAGGTATTGATCATCATTGACTCCATTTTATTCTAGAACGATGTCGAATGTCATTTCTTCACGTATAAAATTAATCATTTTTTCTGTAGTTTTTAAAAACAAAGAAATATAAAACCATAGACTCTGATAAGTATAATCTTAATTTTGTTGTGAATGACCGGGTGAATGAGTTTTAGATAAGAAATAAATAGTGTTAATAATTTTTGAAGTTAATTAAGCCGTTAAACAGAGTTAAACAATAAAACAAACGTTTCATTTGATAAACATTTATTTAAAATTGAATGTGTTTTCTTTGTATCTATGATATATTTTACAATCAACACAGGCTATCAACGTTGGAACTTTTTGAAGGTCAAAGGACAGAGTTGGCCTCACAAAAATTTGAACTCACAAATAAAAATATAATTCCCTGAATTTACTGTTTGGAGCCTTACTTTGTGGAATCTACTCATATTACTTTTTTTTCAATGCTGTCTATATTGGTCAAACAATTCGAAATTTTGAAATTAGATACAATGAACACTCACGAGCATACAGATCAAAACAGCCAGATAAATCACATTACGCAAAACATCTTCTTGACACAAAAGGTTCATTAACAACTAACACAGAACTAGAAGTACTGCATATTTGTGATAAGAAACAAGAACTAGATTTCCTTGAAGAATTAGAAATAAGAAGACACTTAAGAGACCCACAATATGAAGTTGTCAAAGAACAGATAAATCTAGGGAGCTCTCCACTATTAAATTGTCTTCTTAAGTAACAATTGTAAAGATCGGCAGATATAGTTTTCCTTGGATTCCTATATCATTGCACAGTTATAATGATCTTAAATGGGAAAAAGATATCCAGGATATCCTTATAGGGCTAATAATACCTAAGCTTTAATATTTTTATAATCATATCTTCTTCTCTTTTCTATTCATATATATTAAGTCATTCACAAGATAGGTCACTTACTATTTGGTCTAGCCAAAATATTAAACATCAAGTAGGCATCACATAAAATGTAATTTCTGTCATTCTGACGATGATATGTCAATATCGAAATAATTATCAAATATCTTAGAGTTTTCATAATTTTTTCATTAAATAGTGGAATTAATTAGAAACACTTAGTTTCATTAAAAAAAAGTAATAATTCCCTGAGATAGTTTGAATAAATTCACAAAATAATATCAAAATTCTAATATAATAAAGTCTCATCATAATCATAATAAAAAATTAAAAAAATAAAGAAAGAAATATTTTGATAATTTCCGACTGAGCTAGATTGATATAAACAAGGATAAGTTTTAAAACTAAAATAATAAATAAATAAAATTCAATTTATAAAAGGTATGGAATTGATTTAGACTACAATTCAAAAAAAACATATCAATATATAATCTTAAGGCCCTTCTACTACTTGGTGGTGTAGGGCGTGCTGCAGTTACTCTTCCTGTACAAATGTTTTCCATTATTTCCTATTTTGTGCTAAGTACTTTGCTTCTTTCCAGCTTCTTCCCCTTTTATCCAGTAATCCAGCTATTACCTTATCCCAAGTTTTTCTTGGTCTGCCCCTTTTTTTTAATTTTTTCCAATTTTTGCTTTCCATATTCTCTTAACCGGTCTTCATTCATCCATACGTTGAAAATGTCCCACCATTGTCTATAAAGTCTAAGGTTGATTGTATTCCTAGGTACTTTCTTATATCCATGTTTTTCATTCTATCCTTTGTTACACATCTTACTCTTCCTAAATATTCCTTCTCTGTCGCCTGTATTTTACATGTTTCGCATTCATATGTAAGTATTGGTTGATATAAAGTTTAAAATACTTTCAATTTCGTATCTTTAGATATATCTTGTATATTTATAAATTTGGTATTCATGACATAGAACAGTATGTTAGTTTTAACTATTCTATTAATATCTGCTTCCTGTGTTCCGTTTTCGTCTATTATTGTTTCAAGGTACTGGAAATGTTTAGCTTCCTCAATTCTTACATTTATTTCTTCTTTGTCATCTCCATTGACCATTTTTGTATTCCACTTCTGAATCCACTCTTTGATTCCTCCAGTGTATTTTCTTTTGTCGACCTGATGTTTTTCTCCAGTATTTTCTCCAACTCTTTCATGGCGGGGCTAATTAATGTTATTCCACGAGAGTTATTACAGTCTTTGTCAGTCCCTCGGTAGCGTTTCACCTTCTAGAATTTCATTGAAAATTTTTAACACCATATCTTTTCCTTTTTGTCCAACGTTTTTAATCATTTCTTCTATACTTATTTTTATTTCTGCATATTCCTGCATATTAATTTGGATTTGTTCCTCTCTTTTTTTTGTATCATTAAGTAGTTCCTGATAATATTCTTTCCATCTTTGCATTATTTCTTCTTGTTCTGTTAATATTTCGCCGTTCTTATTTTTTATAAAATATGTGCTCTGCTTTTTTTCTCTTTTTATATTCTTTAATGCTTTATAAAATATTTTCTGATATTTTTTGGAGTCTTCTTCTATTTTCTCCCCAAATTTTCTCCATCGTTCGCTTTTCGATGTTTTAATTAGTTCTTTGGTTCTTTCTATCATCCTTATATTTATTATATTTCCCTTCTGTTATATTCGATAAGTAGTTTTTCCATGCCATTTTCTTTTGTTTCACTTGGTTTTTAATTTCTCTCGTCCACCATGAAGTTTGTTTCATATTATTTTTTTTTCTATTTATTCCACACACTTTTTTTCTATATATAGGTTGTATTTATCCTCTATATTTCCGTTTTATATTGCTTTATAATCAAGTTGTTTGTTTATTTCCTATTCGTATTTCTCGGAATTATTATCTATTCTCTCTTATTTCTCTTAATTTATAGGTTTTTATAGATTCATGCTGTAATTTCCCTCTTTTTGTTGATGCAGGTGGTTGACTTCTCTTTTCATTGTCTTTCTATCACTATATAATCTATTATCGACTTTTCATTCCTACTCTTTTTTTCTCTTGTATATTTGGGGATATCCTTATGTTGAAACCATGTATTAGCTATTATTAAGTTGCTTATTAAACAGAAATCGATCATTCTTTTTCCATTATAAAAAATTTATGATAGAATAAATTATTATTTTTTTGGGACAAAAAAAACGTAACAGTAAAGCTGAGAATTAAATAAATGGGATGGTTAAAATGGAGTGAGTAGCAGATCTGCAGATACCATCACCTGTTCCAAAATATTGACTGGACTTCATGGTATGAATAATTAATTCATATCCAGAAAAAAAGGCTAGGGAAGTTATATTTTTGAAATTGAAAATTTCGATAATTATTTGAGTTATAAATAAGGTTTATTAAAATCATTCCAAAAGGTGTTAGGTAATAAAATTAGACACAATTTTTCGAATTTAAATTTATTATTATAATATTTGGGATCACTAATATTTTCTAATTCTTTTGATTATAATTATTGTTTTTACTGTATCGAAGGATTCAAAAATAACTGTTTTATTTTGGTAGGTTTATTAACTAATACTTTCGAATTCTTTTGATTGATATGGAATTTATTGGGATGAAAATAATATTTTCGAATGAGTCAACTCGAAAATTTGGAGGATTTTAAGTACATTCTGTGTCTACATTCCAATGACATTTTACAGGCGCTGGTTGGTTTTCTAAGTAAATCGATTTTTTACAACTTTAACTAAATAATTCTCAAAAACTGTTACTACTCCTACAAAGCTATTTGTCCGTAGATTTAGATTAAATTTATAATTCGAATATTTTTTATTAAAATGCTTTTTATCGACTAAAATTATTATTCATGAAACTTAGATATTTCCAGATGAGTGTATTTTCGCCAGTTCAATATAAATCCGCATAAATCCAAACCCTCTTAGAAGGATACAAGAATTTTCTTTGCCCGTAATGTTTTTTATTGTCGGAGATAAATCTGGGATTTTTCGAGAAAGGCGAAAATTCGTTTGTGCAAAAACTATAAAATACTGGTGAGACATAAACACTTTTCCGATATGAAAAAGTTTAAGGTTCATATTGGCGTAAAAAACACGTGAGATTAGCATAGATTAGAGAGTATTGTGAAAAATTCATTACTAGAAAAAATATTTTTTCTCCGATTGACATAAACGTCAGTTTTAGTGACATTTATCGATCATAGAAGTAACACTTCTACTGCCTAGGCAGTAAAAATGATTTTTAATTCCTAGGCATTAAAAAAATCATTTTTTCTTCTTTTTTTTTGAAATCTCCCAGACTTTACTCAGCAACGGCAATGATAATGTGATTTAAGCAGGCCCGTGGAATCCAAAAATCACTTCGCCACACATACATAGGCTAATTTCACTGTGCACACTATTATTGTCGATATTTAACATTATATTTATTATCTTTCGGTAGATATTATTATGTATACAATTTAAGGTCTAAGCGACAATAATAATTAAAAAATATATAACATACGATTAGAAAAAATATTAAAAATTGTGAGTTATATCCGTTATAAAAATGTTTTCATTTTAGTTTGATTTTTCTAAACACACTGTACAAACAATCGGAGAAAAAATTATATGTTTTACACGGCAGAGAATCAGATTTACTGCCTCGGCTAGTTTCATTGCCTCGGCTTCGCCTCGACAATGAAATGCTATCCGCGGCAGTAAATCTGTTACTTCTCTGCCTAGTTAAACAAATAACTATTACAATACTAATCAGATATGAACTAGCCCTGGCTATCCGTAAGCCCCAGTATTGACTTACCCTGTATTACTACTTCAACTTCACTTCACATCCTACATAGTTGACGTATTTTTGTAAATAGTTATTTTCCTAACTAGTGCGGAAAGTGATACTTTCCCGCACGCGACTGCAGTTGACCCGAACGACGCGGAGCGGAGTTCGGGCAAGCGGCCTAGGGCGAGAAAGACACTTTTCGCATGAGTTAGGAACATTATTTTTTCTACCACCGTATATAAAAAAAAGTACACCAACCCATTTTTCAAAAATTATTTTATTTCAACATACATATACAAAACTTTAACCAAAAACTACTAATTATTATAAATATTAATAATAAAAACACAATTTGTTGCATTCTGTAAATTACTTAAAATTGCCGGTCCAGTGGAGTTATTTGAACAACTTTGACGTTTTAGTAACAATTACACGCCTGGGTTGTCATAGCAACTGATATCAAACCTGGGTGGTTTGATAGTTGTTTTGTGACACTACTTTAAAGAATGTACAGGGTTATATAAAAATATCTTCATTATTTTATATTTTGAAAAAATTAAAAATGCAACAAAAAGCTAGAAAAGATGTAGATTTTATTTGATGGACTATTTCGTAAATATTTATTCACCTGTTGTAACAATAGTTATAACTTCCGAAGTAAAAAACTATCTAATAAGGTCAAAATTTGCATTTGACACTTTCAAAACTGTGCGGGGACACGTGCGGGAAAAGGGGTTAAAACGCACAGTCGTAGAAAAAAGTATTTTCAGTCATATGAAACGACAATTGTCAAAATTAGTATCGACACTAAACTTCTTCTGCTATTGCTATTTTGTTACTTTAAGCTATAAGACAGGGTTAACCAATAATAATTACGTATGTTTATGCGTTTTTACTTATATTTCGAGTTACATAGAAAATATTGACATGCGGTTTGCGTGATTTTCTTACCAATTTAATCACTCTTCCTTGTTTGTAATTTACCATACTTAGGTAATTCCATTTAAAAAAATTTGCAACAGACAAATTTTTTTTTCATTCTAAAGTGCCCTCTATCCATGACAATTAAAACTAAATGCAGTTGTTTTATAGTAGATGTAATTGCTTTCGAATAAGACTAATTTCGTTAAAATCGGTTGATCCAAACCAAAGTTATAGGTAGATATTTTTCCATAAAAACTTTCCCACTTTCCCCCAGCCATTATCTAGTATAATCAGGCACATAGAAAAGTGGTAAAAACTTTTTTTGGCATAGAATACGCCCTCTAGCGCCCTCTAGCTCTGAAATTAATTATATTAGGTGACACTTAATTTGACAGCTGTCAAATAATTTTGATTTTCAAAAGTAACTATATTTAAAATTAATTAATTAAATAATTCTTATTAATCGGAGTAGAAAAAATATTGTATGCAACTTTCATGTAATGGCCATTAATACACTCGCATATTATATAGAGTTGCAATAGGCCCATTCACCATAAACCTAACAGAGAGAAAAATATTTAAAACAATTCTTTTTTTTTTCGGGTCGAGATGGGAAACTGATGTTCGAATGGGTCCAGTGATAGACTCATCCCAAGGGGATGCCTACCAACCAAACCCACCTCAAACTCGCCTTCTCTCCCCCCAACCACACCCCTAGGTAATTCACAGACTCCTCCATACGAATTATCCTTCCCTTCACCATCACCCCCTCTTCCTTCGTCTTGCTCCGTCCCTTCACTAGCAACCCCACCGTCTTATCTTCCGCCACTTCCAGTCTGCACCGCTCTATCTTCTCCACAATCTTCCTACACATTCTCTCCGCCTTTCTTTCTATCTCCGCTTCTCCCTTTGCCGTATATACCAGACACACATCATCCGCATACACCGTAATCTCACATCCTACTATCCCACAAGCCTCATCAAACACACAGTTCCAGAGCGTGGGTCCAAGAACCGAGCCCTGGGGCACTCCAGCCTCCGTCTCATACCTCCTCCCTCTAGAGTCTACTATCACACGCCCCGTCAGGTAGTCCTCCACCAGGTTAACCAGCCTCTGCCCCACTCCAAACCTCAGCAACGCGCTCAACACTGCCCGTTTGCTGACACTTTTGAACGCGTTACCGACGTCGAAGAACACGAGTAGGGCCAATTTCTTGTACCTACAGCTGCCCTCCCTACCCTTTCCACCAAGCTCATCACCCTGCCCAGTGCCGAAATGCATGATTTCCCCTTCGTAAACCCGTGCTGGGTTACCCTAAAACCCCCATTCCTACAAACTTCCTCCTCAATCCTATCCTTTATTATCCCCTCCATCAATTCACCCATACCACTCAGCAGGCTGATGGGCCTGGGGTCCCCCGCCCACTTCCACTCTCTACCCTCCTTCTTCAACAGTATCACCCTGGCAAACAATTCTGGGTCCAAATATCATACGAGATGGAGAGGTACGACGAAAAAACAGAGATAGAGTAGGTACTTGAAGGAGAAAATATAATAGGATGCACAGAGGCATCAATCAGGAACGAAAGCCGACAGAAATGAACAGGTAAATGACAGACTGGATCATAAAATGGCCTAGAAAGAGAGAAAGACCGAGAAAACGATAGAAATATGCTATAGAGGAGACGTAAAGGCAATAAAGATAAATGAGTTGAAATTTACATGTAAGGACACGATACAGTGGAAAAAATAATGATAGGTACTTACCAATTCCGACAACAGATTGTAAAACAAGAAAATTAGGAGGACTTATCCACCTCAAATACTGTATTCAGTCTGTTTTATGACCGAAAGGTTAATCATATTCGTCCGTTTTCGTTTTAATTCAACAAAACATTAAGTTTTTATTTTTTGCATAATTTTCCAACGATTTTTGTTACTTCAATACGAGTTAAGTCTAGAATGACGAAGTTTATTGATGGGAACTGAATTGGTAACTGATGCCTAGCTTTCGAAAATTCATTTCATACCAACCCAAGTAGAATTATGATACTTTCGCGCGATAAAAAGGAGACATTTACAATCTTTTTCGCGTTTCTTATCTCATTTTAACGATTCGAGATTGGCTATATTCTCTTTAATAAAATACAAATGGGCTTTATTGAAACCCTCGATATCGATAGAATCAACAGATATGGCAAAGCGTTTGGTTGGTAAATAAAAAATTGTTATCCTAAATAATAATCTCTCAACTAAAATATTTTCCGGATATCGTTAGTAAATATTGACATTCCTGAAAAAATTTCTAGAAGCAAAAGGCAATATTTCCTCACATTTAGGGTCGATTCTACAATTCCAGTATAAAAGTCAGTATAGTTATTCCTTGGATATTTTATACCTAGATTTATACCGGGAATAACTGGTTGTCGGTTCTACAATAGATTTTTATACAGTTACAGTTATTCCGAGAATATCTTGCTGGTAGTTCCAATGAACCAACGTTTTGACGTTTGACATTTTGAAAAGCGGGAAATTCTGACATTTTAACTAACCATAACTCAAATTTCTTGGTTTATTTTGATAAATTAGCGAGTGGAAGAGAATTCACTGAATTCAGAATATTAGTTTAATTTTCTTATTTTAGTTCGAAAATATTGATATTTAACTTAATGGAAGAGGTTGAAGACATTCATTTTTGAAGTAGATATTTAACTTCCATATTTATCATTAAATGTATTTCAGAATACAAAAAACTGACACAGTTACTAATACTAGGGAAGCATAAGTCCTGCACACGCAGCATGTCTGTTCATACAGCAAAAAGGACGAAAGAAATTCCAGTTCATCATATTCTTCAAAATAATTCTGTCTGATAACAAATTTTTCAAATTAGAAACCTCAAACAACTTATGCTTCACTTTACCTAACTTTAAATACTTTAGGATCGGTATAATCTTATCTCTTCATTTACCTCATCTTCTGTTCCGTTCTTAAATTTGAACAATTGTAATATAAAGATTGTTTTTTTTCATCACTATCTGGTTGTTTATATCAAAATATCATCAAAATGACTTCAAACAACTTGGAAAATATCCATAATGACATTGGTATATTAACTATATCAAAATGTGATCAAAACGTCAAAATCACAAAAAGAGTGCGTTAATGAAAAAGAGTGCGTTAATGACGTCCATTAACGCATCCTTTTTTAAATAAAATAATTCATTAATATCGAAATTAATAAACGGTCAACGAAAAAATATTTTAAATTTGAAATTGACTCTTTTGGTATTAGAGTTGATACAAACAGTTATGTGAAAGACATCACCGCTCAAGTATATACATCAATTTTTACGTGGAAACAGGCAGTTTACGTACTGGAAACTGAATCCAGGATGAAAAATACTTCAGATTTTATCAGACACTTGCGCCATCCCCATTAATCTAAACTGTGTATTCCGGATGCAGATTTTCTGAATCGAAATCTGCGTGCTCTGTGATAGTACCGTTAGACATTACTTTCTACACCATTTCTCCACTGTTTCCAGAGCTTGGTACATTTGTTGAGCTGACCCCATTTTAAACACATCCGTGGCCCGATGGCCCGATGAGCCTAAATAATGTTAGTTACAAACAGTTTCAAATCTATAATCTTAAAAGGAAGCGCCTTCATTGGTCAAAGGAAAAAATAAAAAACACAAACTTCAACAAATATAAATATTTAATCCAAATAAAATATATCAACAAACCTCAAAACCAACAAAATAATATAATAAGATCAAATTTGTAATAATATAGCGACACCCGCTAAAACCCATTTAAGCGCTTTTTCTTTAGTTTTCAGATTGAACGTCCATACGAAAGTTGGACCCCTCATTCTCGTTTTGTACACAGGACAATCGTACATATTCTTCAAATCCTGTTTATCCTGGGTTATAGCTTTAATGAATATTACAGGTACAACTGGGAATAATTCTTTCAGTTTTGAATCTGCCAAGCTATTTAATTGTATATCCCACCTAAAATTAAATTGTAGTTTAATAGTTATTTATGTAACAAGTGTGCAAAGTAGCCTTTTTTCGACGAATGTGAATATTGTCAATCACATGAGTTGAAAAAAGGCCTTTATACACGAATTGCACACAATATTTTTTCTACTGCCGAAAATTTTATCAAAATACAGAAGTTTAATAGTAATGTTCTTTACGCACTAGTGCGTAAAGTAAGTTTAATTTTTCTTCAGAAGAAACTATAACGCTTTTATTGATTCCTAATAAAATATATTATATATTGATTAATTTGAACATTTTAATCAAAACTAGAACAAATTAACAAAACAACAGACGGATTCAATTATTAACAATACTAATATTAAAGGTGCAATTTGTGCAGTTATTAAATTTTAATCCTTCTCTTCGGCATGCGCCGGAAATACCAATTGCAAATGCCACCTAAAAAATAATTATTACTAAATAAGTAAAAAAATTTAAAAAATTAAAATGGCATGAGCGCGACTTGAAGTCTCGCACTCTAACCACTGCGCTACGGAGAAATTAATAGAATGTTTTCAAATTTGACTATACAATACAATAAATTTTAAATGTCAGATTCAATGCATAAAGAAATGTTAGTCACTCACAGTCAACTTATAGGTATACCTATTCTATTATTTTCAAGTACCCAATAATTATTTACTAATAATTATTAGATGTACTTTCCTGAATTCTCTGATTTAAAAAGAACCTCAGATTTAATATCCGTTTATTATACCTACCTATATTTTTATAAGTCTAGGTATAACAACATACAAATTGGAACTTTTTCTTTACGCACTAGTGTAAAAGTAAAAGAAAAGGAAAGTAAAGTTTTACACACTCGAAAGTGTGTCTAAAGTACGTACTTTACGCACGGTAGAAGAAAATAGTTATTTGTGTATTTAGAGCGTAAAGTATAACAGATTGCCGCTTGAGAAAGAATGTTGCCGAAATCTTTCGAAATTTTACTTCACGCTCGAAAAACACACATAATGTTTTCTACAGTCGCCCTTTTAATAATTAAAACATTTTTTTATATTATCTTAGGTTATAATAGGAGTGCTAGAATAATCGTCATTTTCGGTATTCATCATGATTAACCTTAAAAAGATCTACTAACTAGGGATGTTGAACAATAATCGATTTTTATATAAGTCGATTATTATTTTCTTATAATAAATTTTGAGTTATCGATTTTTATAGTAATATTAATCGATTTTATAAATTACATGTGTCAATCGATTTTCGGAAACGGCTCGTATTATTTATTGACTATTTTTCAAAATTTTGACAACTTTTGACGATTATTGACCATTTCTCAAAATGTTGACAACTATTGACCATTTTTCAAAATTTTAACAATTATTGACCACTTTTGACCATTTTGACTGTTTTTCAAAATTAGTGACCATTTTTCCAAATTTTTGATAATTTTTGACCATTTTTTAAAAAGATGACAATTTTTCACCATTTTGAAAGTTTTTGATAATAATTGTCCATTTTTAACAATAGTTGACAATTTTTAATCATTTTTGTTAGTTTTTGACAATTTTTCAAAATTTTAGACCATTTTTCAAAATTATTGACCATTTTTGATATTTATTGACAGTTATGGACCATTTTTCCAAATTTTTGACCATATTTCAAAATTTTTGACAATTATTAACTATTTCTCAAAATTTTGATAATTTTTAACAATAATTGTTAATTTTTGACAGTTTTTGACAATTTTTGATAGTTTTTGACAATCATTAGCCATTTTTGACAATTTTTCAAAATTATTGACCATTTTTGAAAAAAAATAACAATTTTTGATAGTTTTTGACAATTATCGACCATTTTTCAAAATTTTTACAATTTTTGACAATTATTGACCGATTTTAACAATAATTGTCCATTTTTGAGTGTTTAACAATAATTGACAATTTTTAACCGTTTTTGACCATTTTTGACAATTTTTCAAAATTTTAGTCCATTTTTCAAAATTATTGACCATTTTTGATAATTATTGACAACTGTTGACAATTATGGACCATTCTTCCAAATTTTTGTCCATTTTTGACAATAATTGACAATTTTTAACCATTTTTGTTAGTTTTTGACAATTTTTCAAAATTTTAGACCATTTTTGATAACTATTGACAGTTATGGACCATTTTTCCAAATTTTTGACCATATTTCAAAATTTTTGACAATTTTTGACAATTATCAACTATTTTTCAAAATTTTGACAATTTTTCAAAATGGACAATTATTGGTCCATTTTTGACAGTTTTTGACAATTTTTGACCACTTTTGATAGTTTTTGATAATTTCTCCAATATTTTAACAATTTTTCAAAATTTTCGACCATTTTTCAAAATTTTTGACAATTATTGACCAATTCTGACGATAATTATGGACAGTTTTAGACAATTTTTGACAATTTTTGCCCATTTTTCGAAAATTTTTAAAATTCTTGACAATTGACCATTTTTGAAAATGTTTGACCATTTAACAAAAATTTTTGACAACTGACCATTTTTCAAAAATTTTTAAAATTTTTGACAATTGACCATTTTTGACAATTTTTGAAAATGTTTGACCATTTTTAAAAAAATTTTCAAAGTTTTTAAAATTCTCGACCATTTTTGACAATTATTGACCATTTTTCAAATTTTTTTTAAATTTTTGACAATTATCGACCATTTTTCAAAAAATTTACGATTATTGTCCTTTTTTGATAGTTTTTGACAATTATTGACCATTTTTGACAAAAATTGTCCGTTTTCAACAGTTTTTGACAATTATTGACCATATTTCAAAATTTTTGACAATTTTCATATAATTTTATGTGATTTTTAATCAGATAAATTGTTAAATATTCACCAATTGAATTAATTCGGAGGGCGTGGTTTGATTAAATAAGCGAGCGAAAAAGATTCCTTTTTTGCGCTAGAGCGTAAAGTAACAATCCTCGGCATTTGTCGACTTTACGATTTCATTTGAATATAGTAATTAGTCATTTTACGCGCGACTGTAGAAAAAATGCATTTTATAATCTGCCTGAAAATTGAAATTGTTTCCTGGAGAGTCCCTTCATAATGTAACATATAATTTGATTTCAATTGGGTGTTACAAATTTTTTCATCGCAAAGGGAGACGTTATAGCTTTGGAAACGATACATATCCTCTACAGGGTTGGAGTGGGAAGTTAATTTTGGGTCAAAAGGTACTGGTGTTGTTAGGTTGGCGAAAGGAAAAGCCTGGCGGATTATTGAAGTGACAAAACTGATGAAAGTTTGAATTGAGTCTAAGGATCTTGCTAGAAGTTTCGTAGAAGGGTTTGATATGTCACTTCGCGTTTATGCGCTGGAGTCAATAACTTATCAGACTGTCGAAGTACTAACGGTTATTCGCTGCTACCGTACCGTACCGTACCGTACCGTAATGCGTGGTTATTTTTTGTAATGTAGCATAGAAGCAGATCCCTAGTGAGTTTTAGTGGACCATGAAGCTTTCAGACTATTAGGATGAGCCTGTCACATTTTAAATGACCTTCGGGAGAAACAGCCTTCAGTAGTTACGACAGCAAGAGCTAGTTTATGTAAAATTGAATATACTTTTTGATATCTATCAAAATTGAATGAGTGATTTGCAAAAACCTGTAGAAATATTTTTTGTAGATCACTACAAACATTTAGAAAATACCTTACCTCGCTCCTTCCATATAAAGTCCGGAAACATATGAACCTTCTCGTGGAGCAGCCGTAAAATCTTCTTTCTGTTTTTTGGTAACATCTGTCATTAAACACATTTTATCCAACGGCCACTCGTTCTTCCTGGCCGTTTGTTGCATAATAGCCGTCAAAAAAGATTGTGGATTAAAAAATCCACCCAACCAAACCGTCGGTGGCATGGAAAAATCATTCGTCCATCCTTCCAATTCTTTTATTCTCAAAGTTAAATCACCTACCCATTGTCCCAACGGCAACAAACTTGGATAGGCTTTGACTGACCATGATTCCGGTACTTGGTCCATGAATAGAGCTTGATCCAAGTATTCCATATCGGAAGTTATAGTTAATTCTCCTTTCAAACCTGAAATATCAATACTATTTTCATTCTAGGTTAACGAATATAATGAAAACAACGTTATACGTCCTGTTAAGTCAATTAAATCATGGTTTACTTTTGTACATAATACTTTTTACATATCCCCATAAACAAGTCTAATAACGTAAGATCAGGTGATAGTGCAGGCGTTTCTATCCATTCTCGCCACCCTATTCGCCGTTCTGCAAATATTGCGACGAGGTACAGCCGGACATTGAGAAGGTGCAGAAGCGGCGCTCCATCTTGCTGGAACCATATCGTATTCGATGAAACTTGAAGGTTTCCTGGATCAGGATGTAAATTTTCCAAATTTGGTACCACGATTTGAAGTAGTGCTAAGTAATTATCGCCTTTCAAATTGCCGTCAATGAAAAAGGGACCAATGATATTATTTTTGTTTACTTTTTTATTATCAATACCTTAACGGTATGTCTCTGTTGTAGCGAATTTCGGTAATCAGATGATCTTAGTTTTTGTGTGTGTTAATTTTTGCAATAAATTTGAGAACGATAACATTTTTGAATAGAGAATGAAGAGACCTTTCAAACGATATATCTTGAGCTCATACTACCCATTCAAAAAATTGGGGACCTAAGGGGATTGGAAGTAGGGATCACATGGTAATGTTGAAGAATGCCAATTTACAATTTAAATGTGACGTGTTTTTGGGACTCAATGAATAGCCACCATGTAGTGGTGTTCGAGCTAGACAAACAAAGATAATTGTGGGAAACTACGACTAGAATGCATAATCCAGAGTTAGACTAAGAGTTTTAACAGGTATTCTTGTAATGTATGGACACCGGTGGATACGTTGGTAAACTAAAGGTGTGGAAGGGCCTCTGAATGGGTGGTGTTGCGAGTCACTTGGAGGATCATCGTAAGGGGATGAAACAACTACTCCTAGCACTGGGATATGTTTGATTTATTTACTATAATACATTACACTACTTACTAAACTAATGCTATGCATAAGTACCTAGCCGTATAGCATACTTATACGTAATGGATAATGATTACTAATAGCTGACTATTCAACTATATAGAATGGTCTTCTTCAACTCTTCTGGATCTACTTCTTCTTTTGATAAATACTGAATGTATATCTATATATCCAGTCAAGTTCGAGTAAAACAGATAAACATATAATTGTTTTGTCCTACTTCACGCTTTGAACTTGACTTTCTATTCAGTAACCTTCTTAATTTATATTTATATAATAATGAAATGTTCGAACGTTTTGTTGAAATAAGATCAAGGGAATTTCATTCTTATTTTAAATATTTATTATTATGTTATTATATTGGGCCAAAAGGCATCACATTTTAACAGGACACTGTCGTCTGAATGGGCATCTCAAGAAGTTCAAGCTAGTGGAGAAAGAAGAAACCTCCTTTCATATACTTGTATATAGTGCACTATACCTAGGACAAAATTCTGTAAATTTGACATTCTATGAGAGCAATTCAAATTATTATCTCACACTATCAGTTGATAAATATTCTTTGGGTTGATGAATAATTCGAAATTAGTTTTTTCGCAAACACAAAAAATTTTATGGTAATGGTAGTGGTTTTTCAAAAATTAGAAAAAACTCGAATACAACAATTATATAACTGATTATGACACATTTCGAATGAGCACCGTAAAGGTTGTAACTTTTTGGTTGGCAAAATGAATAAATCATCGAAAACCTTTAACGATTTGATCTTAAGCAAAAGAGTAATGGCAGGAAATAGAGTGACATGGAAAGTTTGAACAAAAGTAGCAAAATATATGAAACGGAACGAAATACCGACACCTCTACATCGAGGGAAGCGGGAGAAGCGAAATAAATAAGTGAGGATGAACAAATTTTTTGATGGATTACGTCCCTTGTCAAAATATATTGCTACATTCAACCCCTGCTATATAAGAATAACCATAATAATCATACACAACTTTCGTTCTCGTATAAATTTCCTGTTTTATTGAACAGATGGTGTACATGAATATAGAGAAAAATGACGAATTTTAAATCTATAACTTTTAACTATATTTTTTTTAATTATTCATCAGATGATCAAAAAAATAAATATGCTGTTCGAAAGACAATTTAATATGCTTTAATGTGAGTAAAAATTTATGAAAACTTATTTCGACTTCTTATGTTTAACATAGTGAAATTAATGCATTAAGCAAACTAAGCTTTTTTATTATTGACAATTTAAAACTTAACACTTGATTTTTTAATAATGGGTATGACCTCCTCTTGCCCTAATAACATCTCTCATACGATTAGGCATAGATCTAATCAAGTTTGCTATTGTTTCTTGTGGGATGTTAAGCCACTCTTCTTCTACTACAACAATAAGCTCTAGGATCGAGTTTGGGGTCTAGCTCGAATTCTTCGTTTTAGCTCATCCCATAAATGTTCTATCGGATTTAGGTCGGGACTGTATGCTGGCCACTCCATAACCCGAAAGCCGACCTCTGCAATGTAATCTTGCACGATTTTAGCGGTGTGCGGCCTTGCACTGTCATGCATAAAGGTAAATTCGTCTCCAATGTAGTCGAAGTAAGGTAACACATGAATTGAGAAAATGTCCTCGATATATCTAGCAGCCGTTAAACCTCTTCTTCCGTGAACACGGTCGCCCCTACGAATGTACACAGGGTCGGTTCGTGCTCCTATAGAAATTGCACCCCAGATCATGTAGGAACCACCTCCATTAGCACTCTTCAAAGCAGCAATCTGCAGATCGCTCTCTTGATCTTCGGTACACTTTCCTTCTTCGGTCGCTACCATGGAGGCATATTCTAGTCTCATCTGAGAACAGATCCCCATTGTTCCAACGTCCAATTCAGATGATCCCGTGCAAAACGCAAGCGTGCTTGCCGATGAGCTGGAGTAAGTTTTGGACCAATCGCAGGTGTTTTAGGGGTCAGATTATTTTCCTGCAGTCTTCGTCTTACTGTCTAATAGCCACTCCTCGCACCTCACGGAGCTGTCGTTGCATTTGAACGGCATTAGGGTGACGATTTCTTAATGTTGTTGACACAACACGAGCGGTTGTAAATCGCCTTCTGCCTGTTCCAGGTCGCATATGAAAGGATCCAGTCTCCTCATAACGTTGGCACACTCTTTGAGCCGCTGCGCAGGTCATATCCAATTGTCTAACAACAGCTTGCTGACCAAGTCCAATTTCGATTAAAGCAATAACTTGAGCGGCTTTTTGTGGTGAAGTATGCATTAAACTAACACACTTGAACACTATTGAGATTATGAAAAACGAATAATATGCAAATTTCAGTTGCAAACGCAATAATTTTAATATCTGACGTTTCATTTGTTTACCGGTTGCTACGCATATAAACGATAAGCCTTCTTGATAAATTTATACTCACATTAAAGCATATTAAATTGTCTTTCAAACAGCATATTTCTTTTTTTGATCTAATGAATAATTTTAAAAAAATATATAGAAAGTCAAAAGTTTACAGTGGCTTGATTTCTATGCACGCAAGTGTATTATTAAACTTGATCATAATATTGCTTCTATACGTACCTAAGTCGAGTTCGTGAAGGGATCTCTTCATTTCCGATGTCAAGTTATTCATGCGATCACATTCTTGAAATGCAACAATAATATAGGGAGTTCTATCCTCAACTTTTGCCATCATTTCCGCTACCGGAAAAGCTTCAGGTAGTTTATCGATAATTTCTTCTATTGTACCTCTCACCTACATAACATATAAGTGCTCAGTTCAAAATTTGCATTTCACACAAATAATACAATTTTTTAAAAAATCGCTTTATTGCTGTATATTTTTCAAATCCATTCGAACACAATTCAAGATGGAAAACAAAACATTGTTTTGAAACAATTAAAGTTCCCAATCTCTAAAAACTGCATAAATTTCCTTTGGTGTACTATTCAACCAATTTAATTAATAATCTATCGGCAATTCTCAATATGTGGGAGGTTCGAACAAGACCATGAATTCATGTAATGTATTTATCCAAATACATGCAACACTCCGAATAATATATTTGCATTGATTCATAAGTAGATCAATAACTATTGATTAAAACAAAGAGGATATTAATATAATCAATATGTATACAGACGTCGAATAGAAATAGTGGATATTGACTGTCACGAGATAGTTCCTATCAGTCATCAATATTTTAGCTTAAAGTAATGTCCGCAGTATGTCAAGTATTTAAACTTGGGTTAGAGTAGTCATAGTGTTATTTAGTGTGAACTAATCACCGATGTACAACTAAACTACCAATATACTTATGAATTGTTTGATCTCTAATTACTATCACCCAACCAGGGGCCGTATTCTCGACAAGTGAGCTTTTTGACGTATACGCATTAAAACGAATGGTTCATGTGCGAGTACTTTTTTGAAGTGGTATTCTTGACGACCATTCGTTTTTTGGAACGTATACGCTTGATGATGTGCGATCATAACATCCGGCAACACTGCAACATCTCACTAATTACAGAAATTGGTTCGTAAATTTACGTTTTGTGAACTTAAATTCAAAAACTGCCAACTGGTAAAGTGAAAGATTGTCAACATTTGTGATTTACAGAAAATTGAGGAAAAATAAATTTTATGTAGGATGTCTCATCGAGATAAAAAAAAGTCAAATGACGCCAGAAAAATCTCCTTATTGAGTATTTGAAAAAAAAACTCGGATCTTCAATCCGGTAAATTTTCTAATAGTTTTACATTCAAAGATGCCGAAAGGAAGTGGACTGAAATAAGTTTGATACTAAATAGTATGCCGGGTGCATCCAGAGATTGAAAGAATTGGAGAAAGGTGAGATTAAGTCGCACAAATCTATTTTGTACAATAATATATTCAAAAATACTTGTCTTCGAAGTTGACAACAAATTAGTATAATTTTATAAATAGACGTCAACAAAACTATAAAACGAACGATACAAAGCGCTCGCAGTAATCACTCGTTTTGGAAACGTATACGCATCAATGTTCACGAGTCAAGAATACCGAAACGGACGAATCTCTCGAAATGCGCATACGCATCAAAAGTTCACTTGTCGAGAATACGGCCCCAGCCCTAATAACTATAGGAAAAACTGTTAAAATAGATTTGTTATTCTAACCTATCTTAATTTGATGTTTTTATTTTATGATTTACATTGATTATCAAGTAACAAGAAAAATAGTCTTATCAGTTACTTGTCATTGGAATCTTTTTCTGTAAAAGTCTGTTTAATCAAATAAAAAGTTGTATGTATATTTTTGGTGTATTAAGAACAAAACGATGATTAAACAACAAAAACATATTACATTAAGGGATGGTTCCATAATCATTTTTAAAGGTGACTTTAAACCGAAAAGCAATTTGCCTAAAATCCGGGCTCTAGTAATAAGCAACATTAAAATAAAATCTTGATTCAGGTATTATTTGAAATAATTTTTGTTAACGAAGAATCATTTTTTAAATGAAAATTGTATTTTATTTAATTAAAACTAAAATTGAATTTTTTCAATTTGGGGGGAGTGCGGAGGGTATATGTATCGAAAGCGAGAGAATGTAATAATAATGAAAAAGTGTATCGAAAGCGAGGGTATGTAGTAATAAAGAAAAGTGTATTGAAAGCGAGGGTATATGTCCCGAAAACGAGAGTATGAATTGACTTATGATAACTAAAATATGAGACGTATACTTGTGATTTCAAAGTATTCAAAAAATAACAGTACCACTGTCAGTTGTTGAGACATTTCGATCCATGTTCATTTCCAGCTTGAGTTCATCATTTAAAAAAATACGGAATCTTCTCCAATAAACAATGACAGAAATTAACCTCAAAATTTAATAAAGCTAAATAATGACGGCGAAATTTACCACCGCTCGCGCTCATCAGTAAAATCAAATAGCGCGCGCTTCACTGGCTTCCTGTTACAAACTTCCGTCCCATTTCACGAAATCACTGCCACAAATTGCATGGAATCGAGCGGAAAGAAGATCAAAGATAAAAATGATGAGATTCTACCTACCTTATCTTCCCTGGAAATTCCAACTCCAGCAGCCGCACCAGCATCTCTGGGCTGCATTTCAAAAATGGTTCTGAACATATTGTCAGAGGTACTAGCTAAGAAACCTATCTCAGCGTTAGGGTGCAATCCATACAAATAGGGACTTTCGGGAGGTAGTCGAGAATCGATATATTTGTGATACCCCGCGTAATCCGTGTTGGGTGGACAGGGAAAACCTTCGGCATACAACAGGTCGCCGTCCAGGAGTTCAGATTGCATGTAGTTGAACAAGTAACTTCTGCATAATCTTCGATCCCAATCATCGGTTATGTGACCACCATACATTATTTCACCGAACAAATAGCGCAAATCTTCCCATGGCACCTTAAACATTAATAATATAACTACAAATACAGTGTATCCAAAAAGTTAGGAGGAAATTTATATATAGCAAAACAGACGTAACACAATATACTTACTTTGTTATTGCTTTCCAAATAATTATATAAGACGCTTACGCTTATGGTTAAATCACCGACATTAAACGGGTAATTTCTATTCCAACCTTGCGGTCCAAACTTTCTTCTTTCAGCTACTACCGCATGAAAATAGCAAAGAGAAAATAGTATAGCTTTAAATTCCGCTTCTTTACTGCACATTTCCAATGTTTCTTGGTTAAAGTTGTCCAATGCTTTGTGTAAATTCGCGAACATACCAGTGGGTGGTTCGTTCGTAATTTTAATGGAAGATTCTAAGATTCCTTGAGGTATTACACATTCCTGGGGATCGGCCGATGGTTCGGCACTCAAATATAGTCTGATGAAATAAAAAATGTAACAGCAAACGATTTAAGCAGCATATAAATAAGTTAGTCTAGCATATTTAAAAGAAGTTACCACAAAAGCAATGTCTACTGATGATTGGCATAACTTTGTGTAGACACGTCAGGGACTGTGATTCACTGCTACGAACGGTACACAAATAAAACCAAAAAAAATGGCCGAAAACTGTATAGTGAGTAAGACAGGAGACCGGCTTCGTTCTCATCCCTACACCGTGATGTTTGCTGGATGTTTGCTGGATGATTAATAGTTGATCAGTTATCGACCGGCGAGGAGAAAAAAATCATAATTAAAGGAAATCGTACTACAATTATTATATTCGATTGCCATCTTGCAACACCCTATTGCGGATATGTGGATGAAATTAAAAAAAATAAAAATCGCGATGGAAAAATAGGGGTTGATCGTATAAGGGTGGAAATTAAGAGTAATGTGAAATTTTTCATTTTAAGTCATGACAAAATAAAAATAAAAATCTTGCAAAAAAAATTAAAGTTTATAATTAACAAATAAAAAATAGGGGTTGATCGTAGAGGAGTGAAAATTTATGGTTGTATGTATTTTTGAATGCTGTATCATAAAAAAATAAAAACAAAAAATTTTGTCGTAAAAATAAAAATAGAAATTAAGGGGTGTACCACCCTTAACATTTAGGGGGATGAAAAATAGATGTTGTCCGATTCGCAGACCTACCCGATATGCACACAAAATTTCATGAGAATCGGTCGAGCCATTTCGGAGGAGTTTAACTACAAACACCGTGACACGATAATTTTATACAGATACATTCAAACACAAATGGAACATAGGGATTTTAAGCATTGTATCAGAACTGCTTTTGAACTAGTCGACCAACATCCAGCTTCAACAAATTAAAAACACGATTATTACAAACGTTTATTTGGACACCCACAACATATCGTACAATTTCCACCACTCCGTATTCTCAACTGTGGGCGGTCCTTAATTAGCGTCAGACAGTCAGTAAACAGCAGTCGGTAGATGAGAGCGTTGCTTTGTTTCGATTTAAAGAATCCTATTTTGTTTTATTTGCGAATCTATTTTTATTTTGAAAGCCGTTATTGCCAAAAGAAATCAAAACACATTATCTTAACTCGAAACATTAATTGTTAAAGAGAATTTAACAATTAATTTTCGATTTTAACAACATAAAACGTAAGCATATTGTTTCAATATGCAGCGACGTTTACTACCCCCATCAAATAATTATTCAATACTAAATCGCAGTTCGCACACCTCGCACATAACTAACAAATTTTGGAAGGAGAAGGGGCGGGGTTTCTAACATCGGTTCTGAATCCAGCTGTCCAGATCAATACTTGATATTCATTGAAGTGAACTTATAGAAATGTTTTGTATTTAGATCGGACAATACATTAAACCCCTATGTTCCGTTTGTGTTTGAATGTATCTGTATATTAGATAACAATAATTTTATTTGTAAATGACTAAAAATTTCAAATATCAAAAAATTCGGTTTTATGATTGATCAAGAAATCGCTGTGTTCCGTGCTTCATGCTCCCTCCTTGATGTTCCAGAAAACGTAATTATGATCTTAGGAGAACAGCAGTAGAGTAGAATAGAGGAATGATCCCCGTGGAAATTTCTAATGTATTGCCGTCAATAATTGATGCCCAGTCGAGATCCCCGTTATGCAGCTCCATTTTATGCAGTTGGTCTTGATTTGTCAAGCTCCTTGGTCTTGATTTGTCAAAGCTCCTTCTACATCTTAAAAATGGAAAACTTCTCGATATATTACCATCTTCAATAACACTGTCGTCGTAAGAAACATCAAACTCAGATCTCTATGATCATCTTCATCATCTTGTAAGCTCATGACTATATTTGATCTACGAGTAGAATAAGTTCTTATGCCTTACACTTGGTTTAAAATTTTTTTACTTGGGAAAACCTCGGTTTCCACATTTCCGCTGTAAGGTTGCTAAAAAGCTGGTCGCAGTAATCACCAGCTTTGTTGAAATTGAAATACGATTTTTTTCAGTTACGTAATCTGCCATTGAACTCCAAACTAATCCGTTGGAATAATAATTCGGGGTGATATGGAGTTTATCGAACAATATCAAACCAATATGACATGTCGATACAGTAACGTCTGTATCTGGATTTATAATTTCTTATTATTGCATATAACTGTAGTTTTAGCAGACTGTCGTCAAATGCAAATGTATAAACTTAATTAAAAATAAAACTAAATCTAACTACACCTCTGGAAAAGCATGATGTTATAGAGGCAACAAAGACTAAGATGCCTTTCTTCGTTTTGCCTGTTGTTCAAGTGCTATGATAAATTTGTCAACTTGTGTAAGTATTTATACTTTGTCTCGGCAATGATACATTTTCAAATTTCATTACTTAAACTGAAAACTAAAATACTCTTACCTGTAATTATCGTGTCCTGCATCAGCACACTGTTCCATTTTCTTTTCCAACGTCGCCAGCCATCTGACAACCAAGTGAATGTTTTGCAAAATTACCCAATGACCTTCAGCAGCGGCAACGTCCATCGAATTTTCGGCAACAATTTCTTGACCTTGACCCAAGGAAACGCTGTGAAAGTTTCCCTTATCAAAGACAAAACCCAATTTTCTTCCCAGTTTCTCGACATCTTTCAGAGGATTAACACCCGGAGATAAAATGAAAAAGGTAGGAGTTTGGGCACTAGTTTCTTCGTAAGATTTTTCAAATTCCACAGTTCTAGCTGTTACATATTTATTTCCAATTTTTTCTTCGATGAAACCACTGGTAGCGTACGTCATTCGATCTGGTCTTAAACAGCGCATAATGCACAATCTTTGCAACGTCGTTTTATTTTTCCATTCACCGGGAAGTTTTTCTTTTTCCGGACATTCACTGTCTACAAACTTTTTCCACCGTTTCGCAGAACCTTCCAAATCTTTATCGATATTTTTAAATTCGTCCAAAGAAGCTAACGCCTTAATAGATCCCCAGTTGACGTTATTCAAAAAGTCTACAGGAGAAGTTAATCCCGGTATGGATGGACAACGCAACAAAAAGTCCAATTCTGATGCCTGAATTTCTTCTAATTGAAGAAGTATTTGAAAAGTCATTTGAGCGGTAAACGTTAACTTGTCTCTTTCAAATAACCCTCTCGATGTGTACATAAAAACGGAGAAAGTTATACTGTCTAATAAATTTATCACACGTTCTTTCAATTTTTCTGCTGGTATAGCTTTACTTAAGCCATCTTTAAAAACAACGCTGAAAGCTTTTAAAGAAAACTGGTAAATGGCGTTAATTCTATTTAAATCGTTTAAAATGAAATATAGTAGTGAAGCTCTTGCAGCGCAAGGTCTGTAATGTTCACGAGCTTCATCTATTTTAACTGCAGTAATTTTTGCTTCTTCCATTTTTATTTCAATCTCATTTGCGGTTTTTTTAGTGGTTTCCAAATTAAGTACTAATTCAATGTCATCTAAAATATTACCCTGTGCCGAAGAGAGTCGATAAAGTAAGTTATCCTCGCAAGTTTTTAACGTAATTTTGAAATCGTTTTGTTGTTTCGTTAAACTAGATTTTAAAGCATCTAAATCCGGTCTTTCGGCTTTCACTACTTCCGCCAAAAGCTGTTCCTCTAAACCATCTCGAGTTACAGTGAAATTTATTAACGTACTTTGCGCTTGAATCTCCGGTTTGTAATGTGGATTGGCTAGCTTTGTATGTAGAATTAACCTAAAATTAGGATCGAAATCTACTTCTTTATCACCTACTTTTACGCACGTTCCTTTTTTTATCAACACTCTACCTAGTATATTGTCCAGAACAGCATCTACAGTTTCTCCGATATTTTCCAGAAGAATTATCTTTCCTTCGGAAATACATTTTTCTATTGTATCAATATAATTTCTTTGCGTCGGTCTGACTACTGTTAAAGTTTCGCCGTACTTTGTTTTTATCCATTTTATTCCTTGTAATTGAGGATCTATCATTAAAGGCCATCTAGCTGAGTTTGTTAAAATACACGCGTTTTCCGCTGACATTCTATCGGTCGGTAAACCTTCGTTATTCCATTGCGCTATTTTAGCATCGTCCGTTAAAAGTGTCAGAGGATCTAAGCCTTCCGTCATCGGTATCGGTACTTCTAGTTTGCTAAGATACGGTTTCCAGTATTTGTATAACATATCCATTCGATACTTTTTAGTAAAACATCCCACGTACGAAATAAAAGCACAAACTAATAAAATATCTCCCGGTTGAGTGATAATTGACGATTTGTATTCGCCTATAAGCTGTCGCCAACGAATATTTTCCGACGCCAATCCCCCGACTAAGCGATTAGCAATATCTATTTTCATATTTGTGGCATCTGCTTCGGCTTGGCATTTGAGTTTTTCGTTAATAGCATCGTCATAATCGGCTTTTAGAACTGCCAATTGTCTTTCTAAGATGTTCAATTTGTCCGTTAACTCAGTTAAACGTTGTCTGGCCTCGTTTAGTTCTTTATTAGCGGCTGCTAAAGCTTTCCGTTTCGGCTCGACTACTACGAAAACGTCGTAATATTTCAATATGTTAATTACCCAAGAGGATAAACCTGCGGCGGCTAATGATTTAGTTACGACTTTTTCCGGGGAAAATTCTGGGTTTTTCGTGTATTCTAATGTCGCTTTTACTACTTCCGGTGACATATTATCCTTGTCGTACGTTAATAAATCGTTTAAAAATATATCCACTCTTGCCATCATTTGTTTACATTCCTTCCAGCCACGTTCTTTAGGAATTCTACCTTTTTTTGAAAATAGCACCAAAACTGCAGCGCAAACTTCTACAACAATTTCGGGTGGAGAACCGAACGATTTTAATTCGGTTAGATTATTTTTATTCAAAGTATTCAACGCTTCTTGTGCGGCTATTAACGCAGGCTCGGCTTTCAATAAATCTTCTTGACATATTTTAGCTTTAACGCTTACATCTTCTTCAATAACTCTGACTTTAGCCTCTTCTTCGCTGGCAATGGCTTGTTCGGTTGCAACTTTTTCGTTTTCGGCTGATAAAACAGCAATAAGCTTCGAAGCCGCTTCGTTTTTAACAGCTAGTTCAACTTCTTGCACCGCCAAAACCTCTTTAAGTCCATCTACTTCCTCCGAAGTAGATGCAAGCTTGGTAATTCCGTTTTCTAATCTGACGATGTTATTTTTAACATTTAGAGATTTTTCGCTTAAAAGTTTTCCATAAAGATCGATCTGTTCTAAAAACGATTTTGGTGTTGTGTAATTATATCGTTTTTCGTTGGTCAAGTAAGCTTGCGACAATTCGTTAACGATTGTGTGTACATAAGACATAAATAGAGATACAGAACGAACAATATTCGTTGGTAAAACTTCTATTTCTGCCAAAAATCTCTCCGATACGGATTCCAATGCTTCTTTAGGCCATTCGTGAAACCAATCGATCGATGTGCAATTAACCAAAGCTGGAAACTTCCTTGCTCGTACTCTTAACGTCGATCCAACTGGCGAGAAACATAAAATAATTTTCATCAACCTTCTGACACGGTCGATGAAAAACTTCCAGCAATTTTCTCTTGTATCTTGCAAACCGATACCTTTAACTTCCCCTCTCATCGCATTCAGAACGTTTTCAACGTCTTCATCTCCCAGAAGGTCGCTTATTTCCCCAGAAGCGAGCATGTCGTTAATTAAAACCAAAAATGATTCTTCTGGGACTTGCGCGTCGGTCATAAGAAACGCTACCCCGACGCTTTTCAACCCAATTTTTAAGTATAAAGTAGCGATATCGGATTTCATGTCATTCATGGAGTAACCTTTCTTCAATTGTATTTGAAATACTTCGAAAGATGATATAAATGCGGATAGGCGAGTTAAAGATTGTTTTCCAGAACCGCCCACGCCTATTAACAGAGCATTACCCCTTGGAGCCTCCATAATTCGATTAATTCTACATATATGGTACATCGCGTCTTCGAAAAGTACTAAATTCATCGCGGCTACTAAATCATTATATCCACCAAGAGCATCGTCAAGCAAACGACTGAGATGTTTAAAATCTTGTATAGGAAAGTATTTGGGATCACCGATACCTTCAGCAAAATGGCAATAAATTAAAGGAGTTTCAAATACGGCGGTCTCGTCTAAATCTTCGAAGCTTTTCTTTACCATGTCGATCAGTAGCTTATTAAAAGTGTTTTGATCTACACGATCTACCAACTTATCTTTATACACTCTACTAGCTTCATGAATCCACAATCTTATCATATCGTTGGTATTTTTAATAGCATCCCCTGTGGCAAATAGCATACCTTGAAAAATGTTCGACAAATCCCTCAAGGTGAACGTGTAATGAAATTTAACAGCTGTCGGTAAAAAATTCGAAGACATTTTATAGTGCAAAGCCAATGCCGCTGAGACTATTCCTTCGCAAAGTCTTGTTTGTAAAGGGGTGAATTTTTTAGTGGGATCTTCAAGATGTTGACCGTATATAGAATTATAAATGTGAAAACACGCTTCTTGCGATGGAAAACCTACGGAGAATACGCAAAAATGCCTTTGCAATCGAGGATCGATTGTAAAAGAGCCCGCAGAAGGATTCATACAGGATATAAACTGTACGTTGTGTATGTCTTTTAAGGATAATTTTTGCCTGTCATACCAATGTTGATAGTCCATGTATTGCTTCAATAGTGTGTGAGGTTGTACGGTGAAATATTTATCAACTTCCGGCATATTCATGTCATCGATGAAATATATCATAGTTTTACTTCCCGGTGGTCCGTACACTCGGCCAGCTTTTTTTTCCAAAGGTTTTTCCAAAATTCGTTGAAGCATTTCGGATGTTGTGTAAAAATTAAACGGTACGTTCGTAACTGCGTGCGCATCTGTCAACGCATTTAATTTCTCTTGAACTATAACGGTCTTGCCACTGCCTGCAGGACCTACTAACATTACCGGAGCTCTCTTGCTTAACAAATTATCGGTAAAGAATCGAATTCTAGTAGTTTCAGCAGTGTTTACTAAAGTGGCTTGCAAAGGAATATCGTGGTCTAATTCGAAGCTAACAACTAGATCTGTCCAAGGGCAAAACTTTTTCGTTTCGTTGTCGATATAAAAACTGAATACGTTAACATTAGAGCCGACTGGAAATTTTACTGTTTTAAATTCGTTTGTGAACCATTTGCTGAATTCATTTCTCCAGTCGATAATTTGGTCTTGAAACAAAGACGATCCAAAGGACCAAACGACCGAAAAAGCGAAATATATTTCATACCAATCTTTCGGACAATCAGGGGGGACGTTTTCGGGAGTCAAAAAACAGTCTAGTAAAAGACATAACATTTGAAGATGCGCAATGTCAGAGATGGGAGTGATTTTTTTAACTTTAGTCTTAACAAATTCCAAACAAGTCGGTACATATTTATCGAAAAGAATTGTAAGGTTTGCTTTCTCAGACTGGACTTCTCTAGTATCAACCCAAGAAGCAATAAATGGATTCCAACCCAAATCTGCTGGATTAATGTAAAGTATTCCTGCTCTAGATACAGTAGCCGGAGTTGCTGTACGTAAATTTGCTATTTCGAATAAAAGTCTCATGGGTTTGGTTAATGCGATACGTTCGTTACTGGCAAGCGTCAAGACTTTGTTGTCATCCATTAGGGTGTTGAGAGATTCTATCCACATTGGATCTATATCACCATCTGGAAGTAAAGAAAAGAGGTATAACTCAAAACTTTTCAAAGAAATAGATACAGATATTGTTTTTTCATCACTCCCATGCATTGGAACAATTTTAGTCGTTTTTAGAAAGGTAAGGCTAAGGCATTCAAAGATACTCCTGGAGAGCTACGACCAAGTGAGATCAAAATAATGCATAAACCATATTAAGAGGGTTTTTATAGGTATCATATCAGGACACTACCTTCTAAATGAGTACCCTCAAACTCGTGGAGAAAGAATAATGAAGATTCTGTGAAACAAAAGAAGAAACCTCCATTCACATACTTGCGGAACGTATGGTTCTACAGAATCCCTGGAAAGAAGAAGAAGACATGCCTAAACTGAAGCCTGCGGATATACTAATATTACTCGCAGATACTACTTGCTTTTGAGCCTTTCCTCACCAGCTGAGTGGCACAACAGATTTTTTAGATCTCGATGAATGTTCCATAGATATACCTACTACAGATAGAGGCAACAACAATCCAGCTCGGAACCCGTCAGCTTATAAGAGAGAGATGGAAAGTCAGAGATTAAAGCTGTCTTTCTCTAATGGCGCGCATGCTATAAACGAGAGACAAAGACAGAAAAACCTCTGACGTCTGTCTTTTTCTCTCTCACCGGAGTTCAGACGGACATTCCCACTTACACAGCGGCCTATGGCTTGTTGCCTCTATCTGTAGTATCTCTATGGAATGTTCACCCCAATATAAATTCATAGAAAGGTTGGAAAAGTCAATTATCGAAAGATTCAAAAATGTTTATTAACCCATCAGGGAAAATATCGATATGGAAAAATAACTGACAAAAATATATGATTAGGTGAGTTTTCAACCAATTATTTCTAATCCTGTATGGGGGAAACTGACCAAACACAACAATATAACATAGAAAGTTACAAACGTCACTTTTTACACCGGTGCCAAAAGCAATTTTATGCTGTCACTTTTAAATGTATATGCAAAGGATAACTTACCTAATACTATCCATTTGGGACTTTCACCACTTAGATTTGCCTGGTCTCTCATTATTACAGAAAACAGTCCGTCTTTCCATTCTCTGGTAGAGGGATTTATGATACCGAATAGTTCGTCGTTTGTTACTGCCTTTGGGTTTAAATCAGCATAAACTGGTTTCTGTTTTAAATTGTAGTAAGTTCTATTGAGGGTTTTCCACACCATGGATTTTCCAGTACCTGAAAAATAAATGCTTTTGTTGTTTGTTTTTGTGACTTATTCAACATTTCGTTAATTTTAGTTGCTTAAAGTGGGTTTTAGTTGGTTTAAAATCTTTAAACGTCCAGTCAATATTGATTACTTTAAGTCGTGTAGTAATTTTCAATTGTTTTTTTTTGGTTTTTGGATGATTTTAAGCTATTTTTCAAATGGTTTCAGTTGAAATTAGTTGTTTTCAGTTACTATTAATTGATTTTTGGTGATTTAAAGTTGTCTTTTGATTATTTTAATTGCTTTTAATTGTCAAGATTATTTTAAGCCATTTATGGATATACCACAAGGAACAAACAGAAGATATTTAGTTTGCTTTTGATCAATTTAATTGCTCCTAATAATATTTAGATGATTTTAATAATTCTCCAGATAATTTTACTGGTTTGATTTTGACGTTGTTCAAGCTATTTTTCAATAATTTTGGTTGTTTTCTGTTCTTTTTTTATTGTTTCAATTCTCTTTTAGTTTATTTAAGACGAATTTTTTTTATTTTATTGTTTTTAAACCAACTTCATTAAATTTAAAATTGTCTGGGTGTAAAAATGTATATTTTCTGCTTGACTGAATTTTTCTATATCTACTTCTTTCCTGTACCTGCAAAACCAATTATAAAGACTGAATGTCTGACCGCAAACAGTTCCTCGAGCTGCACAATTTTCAGTATGAATCCCTCTTCTGGTTGCAATTTCAAATCCAATGCACTCTTCTTAACCATTTTTTCAAAATCTTGATCACGCTTTCTGGGCACATCCAGAGCAGGAAACAAATCACCAATCAACCCCATAAAAACCTGAAAATAATCGTTCAATAAAACACCAGTTATCGTGGACTTTACCGTTCGTTACTCACTGGTACATCTTCAGTTATAATTTTCGGTATATTAAAATCTCTCAATGCTCTCATAAGTACTTGATCTTCTGGTCTTTGTCGATCTCCTCTTTTTAAAGATCCAGCCACCACCAAGACCGATTTAATTGCTCGCAGTCCCCAATCGTAATGATCCTGTTTACTCAATAGCTCCTTGCACAACGTATATAATGTTATAAACTTTCTAGCTAATAATCTAGCTTCCATGAAACCTTCGGCAACCAACATGATTTCACAAATCAATGCAAAATCTGGTACTACCATAGCACAAGGTCTAAAAAGAGCTTTCAGGTTTTCGGGCAGCTCCGTTCGTCCTGCATAACCAGGATTCATAGTGATAAATAGACCAATCTAGAAATAATATAAATATAATATTGAGCTGAACTGCTCTTCATCATTATTGCGCAAAAATAAAACTTGATAAATATGTTACTTACCGAAGGAACTAGCAGGATTTCTGCTCCCAAAAAGAAGAACATTTTCTTTTTATCTTTAATCGCATCTTGAATTATCTTCACTTGCACAGCTACTACAGACAATACTTCGATAGATATTCTATTAAACTCGTCAAAACAACCCCAACAGCCCGTTTGTGATAAACCTTTATAAATATTGCCGATGGATTTATAGTCCATCTGTTCCGAACAATTGAAGACGTAGACCATCATTCCGAGGGCTTTTCCAAGATCTTTGGTCGTTTCAGTTTTTCCAGTTCCGGCAGGACCAGCCGGAGCACCGCCCATTATTAGATGTAGACTCTGTGTCAACGTTATGTAACACCTAGAAAATAATTTAGTGTTGCTGACATTTCAGGTTGTATATAAAATGTTTACATTGTTGACGACGGGAAGAGAATTCACTCAATCATAGGAAACATAATTTCTTTATAAGCTCTACTCACCGATCAGTTAAAGGAGTTATAACTAGACGTGGAGTGTTGCCCAAGTATTCATAGGAATATCTGAACTCAGCGTCACAAATATTAGCAAAACAATCTTTTCTAGGTTCATCCCATTTATGCCTCAACTGACTTTGCCATTGAAAAGCTTGTGCATTTTCCACTTTCATTAGGATCATCTTAGCAACCACGTCTCTTGAATGTACGTCAATAGTACATATAGTCATAATTTTCTGGCGTTCACCTGGAGTTAGATCGCCGAGTAGTAAAGTAATCAAAGCATTTAATTGATTTATTTGTTTCCTTTGGTAATCTTTTAAAGCATTTTCGTAACCTTCTTCTAATCGAGCAAACGCCAAATTTACTTCGGTGTTCCACCATACCTGAGTACCTACAAAAATCTTGCAAATTAATTATATTATCATAAAAAATTGTTGTTTTTTTTCATTGAATAATTTTCTCCATATTTAATGGTGAAAATCAGCCCTCAGTTTTGATTTGGCTGAAAATTTAATACCTTTTCTTTTTAACCAATAAGCTGCCCTAATTTTTTCGAGGCGCCACGATATTTAAGTGGAAATTTTTTGACAGTTGAAAAGGTAAATATATGATCTACAACCATTAAATAATGTAGATATACCTGTGAATAATGCAAAATTTCTATAAGAATTTTACAACTTTTCGTCACAAAATTCAACAAACTGTTTCCATACACTTGATTTTGATTTCTTCCAAATTATGGTGTGAAATTTTCTTACCGAATACCACGCACGCTTAAATTATTCCTGGAAATTTTCTTTCGGGCACGAATATTTTAAGAAAATTATTCGTGTCCTCAAGAAAATTTCCGGAAATAATTTAAGCTCTTGTGATATTATAAGTGATTATTTCCTTCCTATTAATTTTGACCAATCGCTATCAAGAATTGGTATGTCAAATATAAATTTTAAGTGGAAAAATTACTCAACAACTGTCAACTTACCTGTCAGCAGTTTTTCCGGAAAAAAAATCGAAAAAATTTCATGCAAGTTTGACAAGTTTGACAATTAATAAAAATGTTGTATTAAAATAAAATGTTTATTTAACTCAGGAAATAATCTTACCAAATATCCCTCGTGCATCTAATTTTTCCTGTGGAAAAATTGGAACACTCGTTTCTAAGTAATTTGTTTTAACAAATAGCATGAGCGAGAGTGGTTTTAAAAATCCGAGTCGAAGACGAGGATTTATGCATTATGCAATTAAATGCACTCGGGATATTACCCCCGAAAATTGCACTGTTTTGCACTGGTTATTTAAATTTCCTGTCAGTTTGACGTTAGGTAATAAAAACGTTATAATAAATCGTTTCGGAACGATTTCTTTCAATGTGATTGGGAAAAGCATCTCGGAAAATACAAAAAAGGCCAAAGCATCTGAGGACAATTTACTGCCTTACCGCATAGAGCTGGTTGAGCCGGATAATCGTATATCCATAATTCTCTAGGTTTTTCATCATAGGATATGACGCATTCGCTAAACTGTTGGTGAAGAGTAGCACGCATAGCATCAATGACTCTATTCAACCACGTTTCTACTTTTCCAGTGCAATCGCATAAACCAACAAAAGGGACGATTTCTTCGTTTTCTTTAGACTTCATTGCTTTAGCTCGCTTAGTACCTAAAAATTAACAATTTGATTAAAGATAAAACGAAAATCGTCAACAATATAGACAATGTATTCAAAACTGAAATATGTTGAAAGAAGTTTTCCTTCCTATATAATATTTAATTAAAAAGTCTGTGCAACTGTCTTATCCTTGGCCATGGACACTTGCGTTTGCAGATGACATTCTTAATTGTTTTTATTTTTAAACATTTGCTAGAAGAGGTAATTACCAAGAAATTTGAGTGTAAAAATATAACAAACTAAACAATAGAACACATAGTACAATCTTAATGGAGATGTGCTGATCTTGAAGCACAACTGCTAGATAAGTTAGATACTATAAGATCCATGGAAAAGTTAAAAAGTGGGTATTAAAGGCGTAAGTTATAGAAAAAGTTTTCGTTACCTTGCGCATCAAATATTAACCTTCCCAATGAGTCGAACAGCTTCGTTAAATGTCGCTGAATAAGCTCCGGTTGGTTACCATTAGATAAAATATCGAGTAGATCAGCAGCTGATACGAAATAAAATCTCGGGAAAGCGAGTCTTTTGGTTTCCAAGTAATCGTTCAAAGCTTTCTCGCACAACGTCAAATCGGCCAATAAAGAATCTAATTTGTCATTTAAATAAGGTTTGTTGGTGGACTTAACTATATTCGGTGTAGCCGACATATCTCTCAAAACTTCTTTAAAATCTCTATCGATTCTATCGAATCGTTTCGAATCTTCGGGTAATTGATTCCTTATATCCTCCGATCCTATGAAAATACTTTCGAGATACATCCATTTTCTTTGTACCTTAATAGACAAAAGTATGTAATATATAATTCTGCTTACCAGGAAAGCTGTTTTGAAATCTTCAAATTTCAAATGTTTATAAACTTAGTTTATAGGTAAAAAGAAAAAAATTTGAAACTTGAAGAATTGCCATGATAAAATTCTTGCACGTGCCTGAACAAAGTACCAATGCATTTTTTCTTCGCCTATTGAGGTACACTTTAACTGCTTGATGTGTTAGAATAAGAAAAAGTCGTTCAATATAGATAAAATATGTAATCTGAACTCTTGTGAAATCAGTTTTAAAATGGTATGAGAATGCCTAGATAAATTTAATTAACTAGGCAAAAACAGCATCGTTACCCCACTGTGAGCTCCAGGAAAAATACGACCAGGTGAGATCAAAATGATGCATAAGTCAGAGTAAGAATGCAAACTGAATTTTGACAGGTATCCTAACAAGACGACTGAAACCTCAAAATCCTCGAGCTGGTACAAAAGGAAGAATGTAGATTCCGTAGAATATAAGAAGAAACCTATATTCACATAATTGCGGAATGTATGTCACTACAGAGTCACAGAGCACACCTGGAATAGAAGAGCGAGTTTTGCATAAAATGAAGTCTGGATATCCTAAGATTCCTTCAAGGAATAGGCCTGAAGGAACTACTAGCATATGAAACTTTCCTCAGGCATTGGGTAGAAAAAGGGGGCACAATAGATATTTTAGGTTCTAGTGAATTTTCGTTTCAAAAAACATACATACAATGCCAATTTAGGGCTGATCGGGTTATCGGCATATTTTGGACGTTCTAATGAGTTACCTATATTAGCGAAGTGTAAAAATGTGTATTATCATAGTGAATAATGACTTTTCTACCCTGTTTTAAGGGAATATCTATAATAACACACAATATATGAGTCAAAATTCCCTACCGATGTCCACTTACATCAGTCAAGCCCTAAAGGATAAGCAGAAAGGAAGAGGAAGTGGCGGCATCTTATTCCTCGTGTCTAAAGACATTCAAGGTCTTAAAAATGTTGATATAATTGAAACCTGTAATATGTGGATGTTTGTCAGACTATGTATAAATAATATTTTTGTAATTTTAGGTATTGTTTATTTAAAACCTAAGCTGGATGATCACATCTGCATAGAATTGCTAGAAGAAGTCGTTAAAAACATATCTAATGAATATGCAAATGATTATATTTTTATATATGGGGACTTCAATGCGAGAATAGACTGCCCGAATGAACCTGATGAATATCACTCTATGAACCTTGATTTCCCATTAGAACCCCGAGACTCCAAGGATAAAGTGAACAATTTGTGGGGAACACTACTCACAGAAGCCCTTGAAAGTTTGGGCAGGTATGGCGACTATGAAGGTAATTATACATACATTGGACAGACCGGTAATAGCGTGATAGATTTAGTGTGGGCCAATTTTAATAGCAAAAATTTAATTTCAAATTTCATTGTAAATAAAACTCTCATTTCAGATCATTTAGGTTGTGTAATCAGTTTAGGTATAAACGTTGAACAAAATATATCCAATATATCCTCAAACTCATATAGTAAAGAAATTGTTAGATGGGACCCCCTAAAAATAAACTCATATAAAAACATAATCTCTCAGTATGTTATAAATCCTCATTTAAACTTACCAGAAGAACTAGATAATCAGCTAAACGAAGCTATTAGATTGACATCAAAATTTCTAGGAATGGAAAAAAAGCAAACTTTTAAATGTAACCAAAACACTAGATCAAAACCGTGGTTTGACAAAATATGCTGGAAACTAAAAAAAGTCTGAATAAAACTAAAAAAAATCTAATTAAATCAAAATTCGAAAAAAATGCAGTTCTAAACTACAAAACTACTAAAAAAGAATATAAACAAATAATGAAGAATAAAAAATATGAGTATCAGAGGAATATAAGAAAGAAATTGGAAAGCAGTAACAGCCCTAACGAGTTTTGGAAAAACTTTAACTTAACCAAAGATAAACAACTTAGTGTAAATATTGACATGAATACACTGCTTGATTATTAGAGAAATTTTTATACACCAATAACAAATCTAACAACCCTCTATATAGACAACTTACATCCTGATTTAGATTTGGATTTCTCCAATGCTGAAATTTACCAGGTTCTGAATACAGTAAAAAACAACAAAGCACCAGGAGAAGATAAAATACCAAATGAGTTTTACAAAAACTTGCCAACAGAATGGTACATTACCCATTCTGTTGGCAAGTTTTTAGTTTAAAACAACTTTTTAGTACAATTCTTTCACAAGAAAAGATACCCTCTACATGGACTAATACAAAAATGATCCACTTCCATAAGAAAGGCCCAACAGATGACCCAAATAACTACCGCAGCATCGCACTACTAAACCATAAGACAAAACTATTCACACAGCTCATTAAAAACAGACTAAAAAATTTTACAGAAAACAATGAAATGCTACCTGAATGTCGAGCACGATTCAGATAAAATAGAAGCTGTGAGGATAATATTTATGTCTTATCAGTAATCACAAATAACTATCTGCGTCTGCCAGGTAGAAAATTGTTTACTCTGTTTGTAGACTTCAAAAAGGCTTTTGATTCACTGAACTCTAAACTTCTTTGGGGCAAACTATTCACTAGTGGGATAAGTGCTAAAATTATTAGAATTCTTAAACTAATGTACAGCTCAGCTTCTCTGTTTATTGAACAACAAGGTAACGTATCAGAAAGAATAAAAATTACGAAAGGAGTTCTACAAGGTGATACCTTAAGCCCACTCTTATTCTCTCTTTTTATCTCAGACAGCAATTCGTTTTTTAAGGAACACGGTGCTAAAGGTGTCACGCTTGACGATGGTGAAAATATCCACATGCTGTTATATGCCGATGATCTGGTATTGTTTGCCGAATCCAAAATAGAACTAAGACAGAACCTGCAAATTCTTGAATCTTACAAACTCGACGTTAATCCGACAAAAACAAAAATAGTTATTTTTCGCAAAAGCCCAAATATCGGGCATCAACCGGAATTCACATACAAAAATAACACTATCTGTCTTTCAAATACATATGAATATCTAGGGGTCATATTCACCATCAATGGGCTATTTTTGAACAATTTTAAACGACGCGAACAAAAAACCCGATTCTCTAAAGGTGTTTTAATTAAAAATATAGTCTGCTCTAAAATCTCGTCACTAGAGTCAATAAAACTATTGTATAATAACGTCGCAATACCTACATTCACTTATGCAAGCGGTATTTGGAAGAAGCAGAAAAAATACAAAATAACTTTTGGAAACACTTATTGTTTCTGCAAAGATCAACAGCTGCATATATAATTAGGTCCGAACTGGCATTATGTAGGATAGGGTACTTCATAATAAAGCAGGCCTTAGAGCTTCTTTTACGAATTAAAAATAAAACTGCCAATCGATATGTAAATAGGGCACTAATCCGCTCTATTAAACTACAGCAATCTGCTGTTGGAAATTCAAGATATAATTGGGCAGACCAACTCGGCAAGGCTATGGTAAAGTATTGTGACATAGAACTTAATATAAATAATATTGACCTAAACACAAAAGAAACTATATTATCTCGTTACATAAATAAACCTTTGGAACAAGATCAAACTAGAATAACACTTAGCACTCATCACGCTTCATATAAATTTCTTTTACAACAAAATGAACCCAATGAAAACAATTATTTAACCTGTACAATTCCCCTACATATTAAGAGACTTATAGCTCAACTTAGAACCACAAATTCAGAAAACTTGTACATGTCAATAACAATTCGTATACAATTGAAATGACCAATATTTGCCCAATAATGCTTGAAAATCTTGAACACATATTGCTGGTCTGTCCCATGTATAAAAGCCCTAAGAGAAAATCTTATTAAGGTTCGAGGATTTTCGGATGATCTAGACTCGCTATTATCCTCAATAGATCCACCTACGCTAATGCAAATATATCGTTTCATATGTGGAGCAATGAAAATTAGATCATTCATAATAAATGAATGAGATCTCAGTAAAAGTCCCTACCAGCTCTAAGCTGATGTGAGCATCTACACATTATGTTTGTTCGATGTCTGAATGATATATTTTAACAATTTGTATGTATTTTATGTTTCACAATGTACTTATTCATTGCTTTTGTCGCTCTCCTTGTTCATGTAACCTCTTTACGTCTGAACAATAAAATTATTATTATTACCGATGTCCTGAAAAAAAATGTATTATTGCTAACCTCAAAGTAAACATTGATAACTTGGTCGGCATTCGAGAGTTTCTTCTGCCAATCGGAAACTTCGTCCAGAAAAAAATCTATAAATTTGGACGTCATCATATTTTGAAGAGAGACTTGATTTTCTTCCAGCATCTCGATGACTTCTTCGACGACTCTAAGAATTCGAAGTTTGGTCCTGTCATGAGTTTCAAATTCAAATTCCATAACGCTCCAAGTGGCATTCAATTCCTTGAGGACTTTTTCCATAGCCATTTCCTTGACTGATTTGTCGACGATAGTTTTGACTTCTTCTTCGTATTCGTGGAGATTTAGTGCTAGAAGGTCTCGTAACGTCGTTTCGTCGGTCATCACAAATCTTACCTGTTAAAAAAATACGTTTCAAATGTTTAATTAAAAAAACATGTTTTCAAAATTTATTCTAATTGCTGCAAATAAAAAAGATGTGAAAATGTAATATAAAAATGAAACTGTGTTTTGAACTATAATCATATTTTCAACCGTCTAAAAAAGGATAAGGTTCTCAATTCGAAGTGTATATATTTTTTTATGTATTGTTGCGAGGTCACCAACTTAAAGCCGGTCCTGTCCCTCGACTGTAAATTTGGGTGGATGCGCCCCTTTCGAGAACATTCGCTTTGTTTGTGCATAGGACGAGCGCGGAAGGTACTGGAATTTTCTAGAGTTGAGAAGGTCTATATATACTCGGGTTTTTGAGTGCGCGAACAATTAATTAGCGAAACGGACAGTAAAGAGTTAATTGACAGACAGTTTACAGAAGTTCTTAGTAATCGGAGGGTGAATTAAATAGTGAAGATAAATAGTGTAATATTCAAGTGGTAAAAATAAATTAGAACTGTTATACGGAGTGTAAATAAATTAGTAGACATTAAGTATAGTGTGCATATAAATTAAGTTTAATACAGTGTATGTTTCTTTAAATAAATCAATAATAATTAGCCATAGAAGTGTGTATAATTTTATCCCACCAGTAAAAACTATCTAAATAAATAACAAAAACATTACAGTATGTTCGTACATAACTCAAGAACCGTTTCCATTGATATTATTTTTGCATTGGGTTAAGTATAGCTCCAAGGTGGTCCCATTTTTATTTCATTGGTAATGGAACTTGGACTTGGAAGAAAACAATCAAAATCAAATAGAAAATGTGTAGTAATTGGGGTATTGTTAGGTTTGTGTCAATTCCAAAAGAAGGTAGGTACCTAATTATGGTCAAGGACGTACTATACTTCAAATTTCATTCACGCCTTGTCAAAATAATATTCCTACCGATAAACATTTTGCGTTCGTATTAGTGCATTAGTTGCACTGAATACCCCACTATTTTTATCCATCAATGGGTTCGTTCCAACTAGCAATAGAACCGTTCTAGGTGTCGTTCACGGAAGTACTGTGTTTCTTTCGCGTTCCAACTGATTATAAGCTTTATTCGGGTTTTTGCTTTTGGACAGTCCGTAAACCAATCTGGAATTGCGCAGAACTAGTTGCGTACTTTATTCAGTCCTAAGAATTACTCTCGGACCGTTTTAAATTGGACTTAGTTTGAAAAGACCCGAACAAATCCCTCATGGTCTATAGAACTGAACTAACCTAACTAATTTGACAATTGACTTTTCTTTGGCTTGTATTGTGTATCAAGATAACTTATTACTGTTGTGTATCCTGTATCCCTTGCATTTTGGCCATTTTGTTGAATTTTTTGGTATTAATAATATTAAGAAGTCTCATTATATTGAGGGACAGTCTCTTCCACAAAGTTTTCGTTTTTGGCAAGACTTCTGCAATTATATCATTGTTGATCACATCAAAAAGAACAACATCTTCACTTGATGATGATGATGATGAACACTGCTCAAATATTTCCATGAAATCATTAACATCCATTTCGCAAATATAAAATAAACAACTCACAATCCGTCAATAAAACATAAACCTCTAACCGCTTTGAGCAAATATTCAAAATAGCTCCCACCCACTACCTTTGCAAATAATTTGAGCATGCCTGAAAAATAATCCGAAAATCGTCCTTGTTCGAGACTGGGGACTGGTTTAGACGGTTTTCGAACCGTCGAAGAATTGTTCTAAAATCAAACGCCAAACTGCGGGTGTCAGAACCATCCTATTAAAACTCGAACAAGCCAACTTCGACTGCGCAAACTCCGGACAGTCTTAGAACAGTCATTGTATGAACCCGAATAAAACTATAGTATCGTCCTTGGGACGGTACAAAAACTGGGTGATAAAATTGATGTGTCCATCCCTAATTCGAGTTTGCGCACTATATATAGTACTCGATACGATTCCAGAACGGTTCCTAAATGAAAGTTGGAACAAACCTAATACGAACGCAAAATATCTGCCGGTGGAGCTGTAGTCAGGTGGAGATAAAAGGCTGAAAAGCAAAAAATAAATGTTCAATCAACAATTTAATATGTATTCATTGTTACGTTTAGGCCCGGTCTTTTGACCTACGAATAAATAAGCCTTATCCGACAGATAGTTATCCATCGAATAATTATTTATCCATCGAATAAGTCAAACGCGTCTTTTCACGTCATTTTCTATCTGACAGATAACAGTTTTTGTAACCAATAACGGACCTGGAGTTTTAAATTTCTAGCCTCACTGTGTTGATTTTTGACAGATCATACTGCTAATTGGTTAAGTTTCTACAGTTTTGTCCGTGTCTTCAGAGAGTGTCTTTCAAACAATTATATGATAAGGATAAACAAAAACAATCAAGGGCTCCTAATTTCAGGCAAGATTTAAAATTTAAAGCTATTATTGAAAATAAAAAAACGGATGCTTTGGTTTGGAAGGATAAAGAAGAGTGATATTGAAATGATAATCAGGCCTTGTCCATAGGTGATATACTCGATTATGGTCACCATCATTAATTCCTTCAATCAATTCGAAATCTTCAAAAATTTCTTCAATATTTAAATTTCACATTTTTATCCAAAAACGCCAACACAGTTGAAAAATAATATTTAGGTTAGGTATATTCAAACGTATGACTAATCCGTAAAATAAAATTTTATCTGGAACTTGAACTGGCAAATAACTATTCGGCCGTTTATCTGATAGATAACTATATTTGAAAGTGAAAAGACGGTAATTTATTCATCTACAGAATAAAGTGTCAGATAAATAACTATTTTCTACAAACGTCAGTAAAAGTATAATTTTTAACGCATGCTGTCAGTGTCTAAAGTGCCATTTTATGACACTGGTGTTAAAAGTAAAATACTTTTAGTACTAGTGCTAAAAGTGACATTTTACTTAGCGTTTTGTCATCATGACAAACAAAAACATTCAAATCGATGCCATTTTTTGTCCATTTAGAGCAACCTAAATAACATATTTTTTGGTTTTTGCTTGTTTGTAGAAAAAATAGTGTATGCAACATATGCACCACTTTATGCACTTGTTGCATAAATAACTATTCGATGATGAAAAGACCGGGCCTTAGTGTAATTAAGAAAATATTGTCAATTAAACGTCTGTCCACGTCGCATCGCACAATTCGTTGGCACTCGGCAATTTTAAATCTAAACTTGTTGGTTCAAGTTTGCTATTAGACTCGTAGCTACAAGGTTTATAATTCTCATGGCACATAAAACAATTATTAATGACATAATAAACAATAATTTCTTAATTCCATCAAACGGAACAACAAATAAGTCATAAATTGTTGATTAAGATAGTTGTCGTGCTATGGGCCTTGTATCAGAAACTTTTAAATTTTCTTATACTTACTTAGGATATTATGATACATATTTTAATATTATATGGGCCAAATGAAGACGAAGTAGCGAACAAGAAGGATGAATTCTGGAGAGAAGTAACACAAGTAGTTGAAGACTTAAGGGGAAAAAGACTGATTAAGATCTCAATGGAAGAGTCGGGGTACAGGATGAAAAATCGAGAGATGTTATAGGAAAATTCGGCGAGTATGTGAGAAATAACAACGGCAACAGGATAATTGATTTCTGTATTCAGAATAACATGCTAGTTATGAATGGATTTTTCAAACACAAAGATATCCATAAGTTCACTAGAGAGGTAAAAAGCCGAAATGAAAAATCGATTATAGACTATGCGGTGATTGACAGGAGATACGGAAGAGATATAATGGTTGTTAGGACTAAAATGGGACCACAAACAACAATAGAGAACAATTCCCAGCATCCAAAGGGAAAAAGCAGGAAGCGATAAAAACATATAGGCTAGCCAATAAAGAAGTAGCAAGTAAATACAAAGAAGAAGTGAACAAAATATTCCATTAAACAGAAAACGATCAGAGAAATAATATAGAACAGGTTTGGATTTGGTATAAAAACGCACTAATTCAAGCTGCAAAGGATATATGTGGAGTGACAAAAATCTGCAGGAATAGACACACGAAACGGACTTCATGGTGGACCGAAGAGGTTAGAAGAGAAGCTGGAGAGAAAAAATTAAAATGGAAGAAATATTTAAAGAAAGGTACACAAGGCTCATATAATGGTACAAGGAACAAAGGAACAAAGTGAAACATATAATAACGGAGGCAAAGAGGTAATCATGGGAGCAATTTGGAACAAAAATGGAAGATGTCTATCACACAAACCAAAAGATGTTTCACAGAGTTTTAAAAAACGCAAGAACGGGAGGCAAACAAACTAGTATTAAGCAAATAATGGATAAAGTAAGAAATATTCTGACGGAGGAAAATGAAATAATGGAAAGATGGAGGTTATATTTCCACGAATTGTTAAACCTGCAGATTCAAAATGAAGAAGGGTTAGAAAAACAAGGTCAATATGACCAAGAAGAAGGAGAAATATCAAATAAGAAAGTCCTGGACGTCATAAAGGGGTCGAGAAAAGGCAAATCAGCAGGTCACGATCAAATCACTGAAATTATGAAAAACATGGGGGAGAAAGGATTGGAGGTTTTAACACAAATTTATAATAAAGTATGGAAAGAAGGAGTTGTGCCATAAGACCGGTATAATACCTATACACAAAAAGGGCGACAAAATTGGCAAATTGGCAAATTCTGTGATGATCGTGGAGAAAAGAAACTTTCAGTGCAAACCGAAAAATTTTTAGAACAATCACAAAGTGGATTTAGGAAAGGGCGTAGAATCAACGACCATATTTTTACGATTAAACAAGTGACACAGAAAGCAATGGAAAGATATTTGGAAATATACCAGGGATTCGTTGATTTAGAAAAGGCGTTTGACAGAGTGCCAAGAAATATGATTAAAGAAGCATTAAATAACGTAGATAAACAATTAGTGAATGCAATATTGAGCCTACATGACGACAATACAATATATGTAAGAACAGACAACATGGTGTCAAAGGAGTTAATAGTGGTTTAAGACAAGGATGAGTATTAAGCCCATTGTTATTCAACTTAATATTGGATGATGTGATGAAAGACACAAGAGAACATACTAAAGAATTGTATATTGGACACAGACATCTACAGCCCGTTTATCTACGTGAATGCGCTTTTGCAGATGACCTTGCAATATTCGCAAAAAACGAACAGGATCTACAAAGGAACTTGAACATTTGGAATGCGAAGCTGGAAAATAAAAACCTAAAAATAAACGGAGATAATACAAAATTAATGGTGACAGGAAAAGAAAATACCCAAATAAATGTAAATCCTAACGGAAAACATCAAGAACTAGTAGAAAATTTTAAATACCTAGGAGTAAACATCAATAATAAAGGGAACAATGACAGAAATAAATACAAGAATAGAAAATGCATCAAAGGTGTACCATAGTCTTAAAAACTCGTTCATTGGAAAGAAAGAAATCCATGTTAAAACGAAAATGACTGTATATAGGACTATATTTCTTCCTATATTAACTTCTGGATGCGGAAGCTGGGTACTGACGAAGAGGATGGAAAGCAAATTACAGAGTATGGAGATGAAATACTTACGGAAGGTCGCAGGAATTACAAGGAGAAACAGAATATGAAATTCAACAGTAAGATAAAACCTTAATGCACTACCAGTAATCCAGATAATACAAGATCGACAATTAAAATGGTTTGGACACTTAACTAGATTAAGCAATAACATGCCAGTAAAACAGATGTGGGAAGCAAAAAGACATGAAAGCAGAATCAGGGGAAGACCAAGGAAAACATGGGACGATAACATAGAAAAAGTTTTGAAAAGCAAAGGTATAACTTTAGCGGAAAGACGAACCAAAGCAAGAAACTAAAACACATGGAGAGCTTTTATATACAATGATTAAGCCAAACTTTCACTCCTTACACCTTCGGGTAGATAGGTTTAGATTATATATATATGATACAATTACTATTGAAATTTCAAGTCGATTGGCTGTCTCTGACTCGAGATAAACTTAATTAAAGTTCTTACAATTAACATGGGGATTAAAAATCTTTTTGACAGTTTTATTATTATTTCAAAATAATGACAGCCCAAAGTTTAACAAATTTTGAAAAATATACATGGCGTTAAATCGAACAGAAACATCTTGCAGCACTTGACCCGACTATAGTAGTATAATTTGAGCGGTAAATTCAAACGGATAGAAGGTAAAAACGAGCGACGTTGACATATGACAATGTTATGTGTAGTATCTCTACAATCAGTGACAAAAATTACGGAGCAAAGTGCTATAAGCCTCTCTACTGTAACCATGGATATGAACCAACACTTCTCGACGATACCTTAAACATTTTTTTTTATTCGGTTATTTAACGTCGGTCTATTTCTACAACTGAGGCTAATCACCGATGCAGAACCGACTCTACCCCCTTTTGCAGAATCCAATAGTGTTCCAACCAGTGGTAGGGATCTTTATCGAGCCCAACATCCATGGACTCGGGACCTCGGTTTTTTGTCTCATCCGAAAGACGGCATATCTACATTATACCTCGTACTCATTGGTATAATGCCTGACCCTAGTAATCTAAGGTGTTTCCCTGCAGGCTGTACGGGCTCTACGACGGTGTTTCCCCAGTGGCCACCCATCCAAGTACTAACCTCGCTCGACTCTTCTTGACTGTAATTATCGCATCAGAAGCGTTCCACTACAGAGCTGGGTCGATCAGTTTATCAGTTTATCAGTTAGTTTTGGTGTAATGAGTGAAAACTGTCGCCAATGGTTCCAAAACTCTCAACTTAGTGATGTTTTGTGTTTCAAAATTTATCTGCAAAGTATGTGTATTATTATACTTCCATCTTCATGCAAATATTATATTGCAAACATTTTATTTCATTTTTAACGTGAGAAACACTAAAACAAAAATTAATTTAGTGCCCTCTCAATGCATCACACCAAATTGTGTTTAATCACATTACCTATAGATAGCGTCCGGTTAGCGTCAATGGAATGGAATAAAGTTTATTAACTGAAAGTAAATACGATGGAAGGTGAGAATTTTAAGAATAGACAAAAAATGGAATTCAAAAAACATATTCAACAAAATTCAAGATCTCCAACACTGTTGCACGAAAACTAATTAAAAAAAAAATAAAAGTTTGTTGAATTTTTTAGAATATTATTCTCTTAATTGTGTGCTGTATAATATATTTATTTAGCCGTACAAAATTTTTAATTTAACCTTTAACTATACAAAATCCAAAGATATTTTTAGAACAGACGTGATTTGATTAAAAATTAAAACAATTTGTAACGCGGCACTGCTAAAATTTTCCATTTGCTGTTTCGGTTTAATTGGAAAAATGGCTTTGGGAATTAACTACGCTCAGTGTTTAGCTTTCGTGCAAATTTTTTTACCATGTGACCGGCCAAATATTTTCGAATTACTACTGACTGTTATTTAAATAGAATATGCTGAGAAAATTCGAATTAAATGTTCATTTTAGGAACTTGGAGAAAGTAGTTGTGATGATAATTTTTTGCCTTTGAAGATTTGGAAATATTGATGAGGTTCGGGAAAATAAAAAAAAGTCGAAAATGGTGCATAATTTATTCATAAAAAAGTATAAAATAGAAGCGTCATGCAGTATTTTTTAGCGATTAAGAGTAATGTCGAAAAATATATTCGGTTTATAAATATGGTGATGATTAAGATAATAATAAATTATTGTTAAATATGATGTGTTGTAAACCACATGCTAAATAGGCAGTGCTTTATTACTCACTGTATAATGTGGAGGTAACCTTTCTGCCACCTATGGAAAAGCAAATGAAGTAGTAAGAATCTCATGATAATGATAAATCAAATTTTTGTACAGTGAAAAAAATAGCTTGATATTTAACGAGGATATAATGTGTGGTTATACATATAGAATTTTAGACATGTTCTTGTATGTCAATTTTAAAAATGTACTTGATCTATTATTTGAGAGAACTATTGAAGAAATGACACTTATTTGGGAAATTGCAGGTACATACTTCAAGGTAAATTTACAATATCGTTTTGAATATAGTCCAATGAAAAATTAAAATTGGAAAACAGGAGTTCCGCGGGATGAAAAAATTGGGAATCGGGTTGTTATGTATTGACTTTTGATGGAAAAAAGGAGAATTTATTTAGTAAATCATAATAATGTATTCTCTTTCTTATTTTTTGGAAAATCAAACCACAATCCTTACAAAGTTTTTGAAAAATATTTTTTTATAATAGTGTTACGCGAGCTACTGCAATAATATTCTCACTTAGTGCCCCCAGTGAAATCCCCGTATGAGACGACTATGGCTCCTCCGCCCAAACTTCGAGAAACATCCAGAACACCCGGGTGCATCCGCCAGAATATCGAGAATATCCAATGCACCCGCGAGAACGCCGAGACACTTCTAGAATTACGGCGCACGAGTATAAATAGGCCACAAGCATCGCTGCAGGCAATTAATCAATCAGTCAGTGTTGATACCGAAGGAAAGTAATCGCGCCTCGAATAAGTGTTTATTAAGTGACTCTCATATAAATCATAATTAGTGTGTTTAGTGTATGACATAAATTATTAAATAAGGACTGAATTACATCTGTAAATATAAATTAATTGTAAATATAAATTAGAATAAACGTTACATTGGTGTCAGGTGTGGGGTTAAAAAATAAATAAATAAATAAATATACAGGAAGATGGCGAAGAAACTTTGTGAACTAAAAGTTTCAGAGCTTCGAAGAGAGTTGGAGGATTACGAACTGGACACAAGTGGGGTCAAGTCAGTGTTAGTGGAACGACTAAAAATAGCTATGATTAACAATGGATTGGACCCGGAAACATTTGAATTCACCGACGAAGCGTGCGCCTCTATAACCTCTTCCATAAAAAACGAAATTTCATCCATGGAAAGTAAACTTTCGGCGGACATGGAAAACAAAATGTCGGATATAAAAAACGAAATTTCATCCATGGAAAATAAAATTTCGACGGATATAAAAAACGAAATTTCAGCCATGGAAAGTAAACTCTCGGCGGACATGGAAAACAAATTGTCGGACGTGGAAAATAAAATTTCATCCATGGAAAGTAAACTTTCGGCGGACATGGAAAATAAAATGTCGGACATGGAGTATAAAATTTCGACGGACATGAAAAATGAAATGACATCCATGAAGACTGATATTTCTGCCGTGGAAGAAAAGATTAAAAGAATGGAGCAAGAAATGAAACAAAAAATCAAAGAAATCGAAAGGAAGACTAGTAATAAACCGGATATTACAACTAGGCAAGCCCCGAATAACGACGAACTGGCAGAGAAAGTAGAGTTGAAACCGAAAATGGAAAACGACATTAACAGCCGAGTGAAACTGCCAACATTCGATGGTAAAACGTCATGGCCGAACTATCTTAAGCAATTCGAGGCGGCATCAAAGGCAAACAACTGGAGTGAGAAGGAAAAAGCGTTAAATTTAACTCTTGCCCTTAGAGGAGACGCTATGGATATCCTCCAGACCATTCCAGTGGAAGAGGCCGAAGATTTTGAACAACTCAAAAAGAGATTGAATATGAGATATGGCCTGGAACACCTGGAGCATCTGTACCAATCGCAGCTGAAAAACCGCAAACAAAAACGCGACGAAACTCTGCAAGAATTCGAAGCAGACATTGCGAGGTTGGTGCGGTTTGCCTATCCATCGGCACCGGAGAATGTCATGGAATGTTTAGGGGTACAGACATTCATCGACGGAGTTCGTGACCATGAAATGCAGAGAACTCTACGCTTGGCTCGGCATAAGACACTGGTCGACGTACTCTCTGCAGCCTTGGAGTACGAAGCAGCTACACAGGCTTCCGGAGTATACGGCAAGGTGAGGGCTGTAGCAGACGAAGAAGTTGAGAACAAGCTCGACCAGATTGTCAACATGATGAAAAGCATCTCAAATGGAAAACTGAAAGCCGTGAGATGCTGGAATTGTGGAGAAATGGGACATGTACGCAGTTCGTGCAAGCGACCGAGAACTGCTACAAACAAAGATGCCCAGCAAGAAAAACTAGGAAGGGTCGACCTTCAGAAGGCAGCTTCGACCCGAAGACCTTCCAAAGTCTCCCTCTCTAGAAGACCATGCCCTGCAGAGTGCTCTCACTGCAGCAAAACAGAAACTAAGGAAGCTGCGATTCGAAGAACCACGGTGACCACCGACGAATGGACACCAGAAAAGTTGGAAGAGGAACAAGAGAACGATCCCGACTTGAAGAAAATCCGACATTGGAAAAAGGAGAACTGTCGACCTACTTGGCAAGAGATTTCAAGGTACTCGCCAACGATGAAATCGTATTGGGCCCAGTGGGACTCGCTGGTTTTGGAAAACGGTTTGCTACAGCGAGTAATCGAGAACGATGAGGGTTCCGAAAGTAGAAGACAGTTGGTGATTCCAAGAACGAGGATAGCAGCAGTACTTCGGAAATTACACGACAGTCCGTCAGGAGGACATCTAGGTGTGAAGAAGACCCTCCAGAAAGTGCGAGAACGGTTTTATTGGATGCACAGTTCCGAAGATGTGAAGGACTGGTGTAAGAAGTGCACTACCTGTGCTACGACCAATGGACCGCACGGGAGAAGAAAGGCTCCTATGAAGCAGTACAATGTCGGAAGCCCTTTTGAACGCATCGCCCTGGACATTGCCGGACCGTTTCCACCGACAGCAAATGGCAGCAGGTACATTTTGGTGGTGATGGACTACTTCACAAAATGGGTAGAAGCGTATGCCATTCCAAACCAAGAAGCCGCAACGGTTGCCAACGTGCTTGTGAATGAGTTCATTTGCCGATATGGAGTGCCCCTGGAAATACACAGCGACCAGGGCAGAAACTTCGAAAGCCAGCTGTTCCAGGAAGTTTGTGAAAAGCTCGGCATGAAGAAAACGAGAACTACGGCTTTGCACCCACAGTCGGACGGGATGGTAGAGCGAATGAACAGAACTCTTGGCAAATACCTGTCTAAAGTGGTATCTAACCATCAGCGAGATTGGGACCAATATCTCTCGCTATTCGCGATGGCCTACAGATCCGCCATCAATGAGTCCACCGGCCAAACACCAGCAAGAGTTCTGTTCGGACGCGAAATGAGATTACCCTGCGACCTTGAATTTGGATGCCGACCCGGAGAAGACATAGCTGGTGAAAATTACGTGACCCAGCTGAGAAAAAGAATGGACGACGTACACGAGCTGGTTCGATCGAATCTCCAGATCGCTAGCGATAGGATGAAGAAAAGGTACGATACGCAAGCTACGGAAGGAGGTTTCCACGAAGGAGACAAAGCCTGGCTGCATAACCCAAGAAGACAAAAGGGTTTTTCTCCAAAGTTGCAGAAAGCTTGGGACGGTCCGTACCTCGTAAAGAAAAGAATCAACGATGTCATCTATCGTATCAGCAAGATCCCAAATGGAAAGCCAAAGGTGGTACACCGTAACCGATTAGCGCCATTCGAGGGTGACCACGATGAGGAAGTAAACCAGCTTCAGGAAGTAGCCGATCCTGCTTTTGTAGAGTTCATGGGTGCTTATGGTGGTACCGGAAAAGCAAGATTCGGCGTCACCACTGAGAGACGACAAGACCTGCTTACCGTTCCGGAGGAATACTCACTGGCAATAAACATCCCTGCCAGCGTAACCGATGCGCGCGGACTGGCATTTCTGTTTATAAAGAAGAGTGGCGCACGACCTTTGGTAAACCAGTTACCAGTACCAGGTAAAGCTCTGAAGCTGCAAAATGGCTCCCGCTACAATTTCCACCTAGTGACGAGGAACACCTTCGACGAAAGACCAACGTACGAGGATGTCTGGGAAGCATTACGAAGCCTGAGGGAGCATGTGCTTGAATTAAACGTGTACAGGCTAGCCATGCCCAAGATTGAATGTAGGCATTTAGATTGGCGAATAATCCGTAACATGGTAGAAGTAATCTTCCGAGACACCGAAGTGCAGGTACTGGTTTGCGGCCATGCTCGGGAGGCACAGCCAACAGAGAAGACGGTCGCATGTTACTTCCATACAACTGGAAAATGAAACAAGGGGACCAGTTGCCGATACAGTCATCTCGTTCCAGTTTCCTAGCTAGTTCCAGGAGGAAGGAGGGGGCAATGTTACGCGAGCTACTGCAATAATATTCTCACTTAGTGCCCCCAGTGAAATCCCCGTATGAGACGAATATGGCTCCTCCGCCCAAACTTCGAGAAACATCCAGAACACCCGGGTGCATCCGCCAGAATATCGAGAATATCCAATGCACCCGCGAGAACGCCGAGACACTTCTAGAATTACGGCGAACGAGTATAAATAGGCCACAAGCATCGCTGCAGGCAATTAGTCAATCAGTCAGTGTTGATACCGAAGGAAAGTAATCGCGCCTCGAATAAGTGTTTATTAAGTGACTCTCATATAAATCATAATTAGTGTGTTTAGTGTATGACATAAATTATTAAATAAGGACTGATGATATGTCAATATCGAAATAATTATCAATATCCTTTAATAATTTTCATAAATCTTTCAATTAAATAGTGGAATTAATTAGAAACAGTTAGTTTCATTTATAACATTAATATGAGTAGATTCCACAAAGTAAGGGTCCAAACAGTAAATTCAAATAAGGACTGAATTACATATAAATCTGTAAATATATATTAATTGTAAATATAAATTAGAATAAACGTTACAATAGTATTAAACTATTATGATAACACGCTTTACTTAAATATAACAATTTTTTGCAGGTAACTGTAATTAAGTAAATAACTACAAAACCGAGATGGTTTTTTGTCAATATAGAATTTTGGTTTGTGGTTAGATGTGGGGATTTCGCTGTTATCGCATTCTTAGCATTTCCTTTACTGAGGTTAATGTATTGATGTGGTTTCAACGTTGTCTCCAGTCCAGGATTATGCTCTCAGAGGTTCTGGACGGATAGCATCTACCTTGTACAGATGAGGCGCAGATTCGCCAAAACCGGTCTAAAAGTGACTTTGTCTTTTCTAATTACAAACCAGAATGGTTGGTTATATGTTGCAGATGTACCAACCCCGTTTAACTTAGAAGTGAAATTCAATGAAGAATGAGAAGTAGTTGTTACTTCTTAGTGAACGGTCTCTGTTCTTTGAAAAATATTTCTCAAAAACTTTGTAAGGCGTTATAATAGTATTAAACTATTATCTTTAACATCTATTGATAACACGTTTTACTAAAGTATGACAATTTTTCACAGGTAACTGTAATTAAGTAAATAATATAGGTAGTCCAAAAATGCAAAAAATTGTTCTCAAATTTTTAAATTCCATTCGCAGTATCGCAGTAGATCATATTGATAAAAATGTGAATAATGGAATATTTATTGTAATGACATTCTAATAGTATTATAGTCTACTAAGAATGGGACCAAGTGAAGTTAGAAGTGGTTTGTGAACATACAGAAGATGTATTGATTTATCTTCTATATGTTCATTATTCTTTTAGTTATTTTTGGGAAATTTAACCACAATCATTTTTTATATTTCCATTTCAGTTGACTGTCAGCTATAACTTTTTTCCAACCCACTTAGATTAGATTCGATTTGATGAGGCGGCTAATTGGCCTATTGCACAGCGACCTTTCCAGATCTATTGTGGTCCTTTAAATCTAGATTACATTTTCCAGCCTGACTCTTTTTATTTTGCCAATGAGCCCCGAAACTGAACCTTATGTAGTTTCTTGCCAGTGGCTTCTTATCGCATAGTACAAGATACCGCAGAATCACCAGGCAGTCGTAGTGACATAGTATATTTTATGGAGTTTCCTCCTCTAGGTAACATAATCTGCTCATGGATTAGTCTGTCAACCCCATTTCTTTAAAGCGAAGAGTGTCCTGTTAGCATACCTTCAAAGGCAACGACATTGCTTATTAGGTTTGCCGTGAATTCTGGCGAATATCCTATAATGAAATATCTCGCTTATCCCTGACCTGGTGAGATTTTCCTCCATTCTAGATTTCTGTGCCACTCGCTCTCTTCTGCCATGTTTATCGTCGAATTTGCGATGCCGCAGAAGAGTTCCTAGAGCAGTTTCAGTGCAGCTTGGCTGTCAGAGAAGATAACAACTTAACGGTATGTTATTTAATACCCTTTAATTTAAGGGCAGCGTGGCTGGGGAGATTTAAGTGTAATGTGAAAGGGCCGGGAGAGTGGAAGAGCAGGGTAATTGGTAGCACGTTAGAGCAGAGTATGGTGTACGGTGCGGAGGTGTGGGGTGAAAGATCGGGGGTGAATGCGAGGGTTAGGTCACTCCAGCGGGTGCAGAGAGGGATACTCCTGAGAGTGGGTGGACTGTCAAGGTCCTACCCATTGGACGCGATGGCTAGAGCCAAGAACAAACGTTGAAGGGGTGAGACCAGAGAGGAAGTACAGGAATGGATGGAGGAGGAAATGGAGAGAAGGTGGGAGGAGTAGGAAGGCGCACTAAAAGGAGCGATTGGGAGTAGGAGAGATTGAAAGGACCGGAAATTCGGGGAGGTGTACTACTTCTTGACACAGGTCCTCACTGGATATGGGTCGAGAGTGCGGTACCTCCACAAGATTGGGAAAAGTGAGACTGGAGTGTGCGAGAGGAGTGAAGTGGAGCATGTGTTTAGATGCTGGAAAACCGAGGAAGTGCTGGAGAAGTTGGAGAGAAAACTAGGGGAGGCGGTGTATTGGGAGAACATGGTGGAGATAATGTTGAGGGGGGGGGAGGAATTGATGTAGGTAAGTGGCGTAGTGGAGAGCATGATTAGGAGGAAGGACTCATATGGCATGA